>JANKOD010000006.1:1671991-1687806 GCA_026284645.1 Erythroxylum acuminatum | reverse complement strand
TTATAAAGCCTAACATGTTACCTCCTAAAGTCTGGATATCACATGATGAATATTTCACTGTTGCTGATGGTAATTCATTCAAAATTGGACTTACCACTTAAAAAAAATTGGGATAAGGTTTTTCCCTGACTGTATTGTGTGGACTAAAGTTCTTGACAGTCATCTAGCTTGCCCAAACATCATAATTGGTATGGATGTGTATTGCAAATCATCTCCATTACATATTATACCTAAAGGATTAAATGTCGAGCCATCTTTAGTGCTTACACAGATACACGCAACATGTTTGAACTCACCCAAGTACCTCCTCAGTATGAAACAATAAGGGATCAATTCTTAGAACACTATCTCAAAAACCATGCATAGTTTTTACACCTCAATCCTCTTTAGAAGTTTTTACACCTCAATCCTTTTTATAAAAATCCACAATTCTTGATTCATCTCCTCTTTAAAAAGAATGAGGGTATCAATCCTACCAAGGCAACTCACCTTGAAATGAATCTTGATGATTTAAAGTTAGCATAAGAGGAGTGTGTTATCTTACTCCAACAAGGATTAATTGAGCCCACAAAATCAAAATTGGCTTATCAAGCCTTATATATGAATAAAAGAATTGAATAGAAGAAAGGAAAAAAGAGGTTGGTGATTGATTAAGAACCTCTAAATGCATTCATTCAAGATGATAAATTCCCACTGTCAAAGATCAATACTCAAGACCTATTTCTCAAAGAAGCACCAATCTTTTCAAAATTTAAATTGAAAGTGGGATTTTGGCAATTGGGTAAAGATCCACGAGAAAGATACAAGACAACTTTCTGCATTTCCAATGCTTAATACCAATAGATTATTATGCCATTTGAACTCAGGGTTGCTCCATCACTATTCCAAAAGGCCATGAAAAGAATTTATGAGCCCATTCTTTCTAGTACCTTGATCTATATTCCAATCCAAAGCAATATGGAATTATGCTTTCAGCCAAGAAAAGTCATAATGGAACAACCCAAATAAAATTTTTAGGTATGAATTTTCATGATGGATTTTATCAACCTGGTCCACATATAGCTAGTGAGCGATTACATTTTCTTGATGAAAATCTCAACACAAAGCAGATTCAACAATTTCTTAGAATTGTTATTTACATCGAAGGTTTTGTCTCCCATATTGTTGATTATACAAGTCCTTTATCCAAATTGCTAAAAAAGAATCCACCACCATGGACTAAAGACCAAACTAGACTTGTTTAGTACTTAAAACAAGTAAGTCAACATCCACCCCCTTTAAAGATTCCTGACAAAGGCCAATACATCCTTCAGACAGATTTTAGTAATCATTATGGGGTGCCATCTTGATTAAAGAGATTGATGGCAAATGGCATTATTGTGGCCATGCTAGTGGCCAGGTCAAAGAATTAGAAAAGCACTACCACACCATCTATAAGGAAATCTTGGCGGTAAAAAAGGGCATTGAAAAATTCAATTTTCACCTAAGCCTTTTTCACTTTCTGATTGAAATGGAAAACACATCTTTTCTAAAGATTATTAAGGCTAATAAGAAGATATTGCCTGATAGCCAATTACTTTGTTAGCAAGATTAGTTTTCTCGCTATAAATTCATCGTTAGCCATATCAAAAGTCACCACAACATTTTTGCAGAGTTTCTCTCTCGACCTAGAAAGCCAATTCAATTGCTCTCTCCCATTTTAAGAAAATCGAATCCCTTTATCCTCCCCATTATGGAATTTCAATTGTATGCTACGATAAAAAAATCCTTCCCTCCTATTATCAGAACTCGTCCTCAAAATCTTGAAGAAATTGTTGTCTTCTTTCGAAAAAGTATTTTGTACTACCTCCATTTAGTTATCGGCACCATGAAAATTCCACCTCATCCTCATCTATTTGACATGTTAGCCCCCTATTATACCTTACATCATCACTACGATGGTCTTCCTGAGCCAAAAATGTGACACCTTTAGGCTTTATCTGCTCTGTATGCTTGTCCAATTGTTCTCTTTTATGGACATTCCTAGAATGGTTCTAAATGGCACATTCTACTTAGACAAATCCTCAATAAATATCAACTCTAGAGAATTCCCCTCTTTGACCAAAAAGCCCAATCTATCTTTATAGTCCACTGTCCCTACAACATGACTAACAGTAGCTATGTTTACACCATTAGCCATTTCCAAATGTAGAAAACCTCCATTGATTGGCCAAAGGATCAGAAAAATCTAATGAGTGATCTATATTAGTTTTTAGATCACTCGAACCATTATACCAAATTCACCAAGCCTACTACTTGCACATCTCTAGGTCTATACCCTAGTGCTTTGCCCTTCCAAAACCTATCTCACCATGTATTAGCTACTGGACTTCATTTTATCATTTTGCACGTATGGATTCAGTGTTATAGTAGGTGAACTACTATGTCCACCTGAGTTTGAGCCCTAGAAGAATTATGAAAAAGGAGAAATTTCCACTACACCAAAGCCCAAACTACCAGACCACTTTTAAGATGCCCAAGATCCCTGGCCTTCAGTTTTAACTGAGTCTGAGTGGATTATGGATGACGATATGTCACTATCTAATGATGATAGTGGACCATACTATTTGTCTACACCTCCTTGTTAATAGATTCCCTCTTATTTTCTAAGAATATTATTGGGTCCAGTGTTTCCAATAATTCTTACTTTCATTATTCACTTTTTTATTTTAGTTTGAATTATTGTACCATATGGGAAAATTTTCTAAAATTTGTTTGTCTTGTATCCTCTTGCTTCGTCTATAAAAGTAAGGTTTCTCTTCTATAATAGATTTAGTAAGGTTTCTCTTCTATAATAGATCATTGGGAATTCAATAAAAATGAAGTGTGTGTTTTAGCCTATGGTTTCTTTTTAAGTTTTCTCTCTCTTAAAAGCTTGTGTCTTGAATAATGTAGCAACAGTCATAAAGAAAGACAAGTATGCTCTACACTTGCCTTTTCATGAGGATCCTGTGTATCAGAAAGTCTTAGACTATAGATCCTGTTTCAGATCTAAACTATAGGGAAACCTCTGGTCAGAGGTTACACGAGGATAACAATGAGAAAGCAAACACATGTGAGAAGGGGGGGGTGAATTGTGTTAAAAAACTTGCAAGATATTTTAAAAATGATAATATCCTTCTAAAAAAAATAAGTCTTTAAATAAGACGTCCTATCAACTTTTGAAAAGATCTTGCTAATTGATAGGAGTTTGCTAGCGATTAAAAACAAAAGGAGCCTATTAATCGGTAGGAGTCTGTTAACGATAAAAAACGAAAGGAACCTCTTATGATAGAAAAAAAGAAGGAGCTTATTGTAAATTCGAAGGAGTCTCTTGAAACACAAACTTATAATGCGAAAATTTAAAAGTTAAGAAAAGAGAAAGAATGACACAATCAATTTATACTGGTTATAACGAAGCCTATCCAGTCCTCAAGTATTCAACTTGAGTATTTCACTATAAAATCTAAGTAATAAATTTTCTTGAGCCTCTCTAAGTTCACAAGTACATATTTTTCAAGGTTCTTCAAACTTCGTAGTGTTTAACAAAACTCTACAAGCTCTCGACAAAAAATATATACAGGATTTAACAGTATCTCTTAATAGAGTGATTTTACTTTATAAAGCACAAAGAATTTGATAAGACTTTAAAGAATATTGATGCTACTAGGATATTCTGCAAGTCTCGTATCTTTTGCAAATGCAGTGGCTTTTTCTTAAGTAGATATTTTCCTCAACTAGCCATTGCTTAATCTACGATATCTTTCTTGCTAAAATCTTCGATATTCAGATGTTCAGAAGAACGTTCTACCAAGTCTTCCGGTGCTGATCATTCAAATTTGTGAAAAAAAAACTTCTGGATGTTATGGAACCATTTCTGAATAGGCAAGTTCATAAAGAAGCTTCCTGCAAGAAAGGAAGCAATTATCCTATAATTTTATTTCCTTTTAAGAATTATACCGTTGCCCATATAAGGAAATAAATCCAATTTGAATTTTGAAATATTATAAAGTTATCTTCAAATATCGTTAAACATAACCCTTGAGCTAACAATCCCCCCTTTTTGATGATAACAAACAATAATAAATATATTTTCAAAATTTAAATAATAATAAAGGATTTCAAAATATACCTATAAACTTTATATGTTCTTATTCACAGTTATAAAATGAAGGAGCCTTACTACAAAAGGAAGGAGTCATACTTCATAATTTCAACAACATTTTAGCAGCAGTTAGCAAAAAATATCATCAATAACAAATATATCATTAAGGCAATTGAAAATATATCATCGATACAAAGAAAGATGCATGCAATGTATAACATTAACTATTCTGCCCTTTGTCATTATAAAAAATATGAGGAAGGAACTCAAACATTCATAAGACTATCACAAATACGTATAAGCCAGGCAGAAAATAGCACAGAGTTATTGAAGTGATTCAAAGATTTTTTTGAGTAAAATCTGCATTTCAAGAAGCTGGTTTTGCATGCTATCTATTTGTTCTCGCATTTGTTCTTAATTGGCTTGAATGTCCTGCAGCTGTTATTAGAGATCTGCACTATTTTCATCCTAAGGAGGGACAGGAGTTTATTGGTCTGGAGTAGGATCTAAGTTTTCTACAACTCTTTCAGATCATTTTTCTACCTAGATATTATTGTGCAATTTGTATCCAAATTGATAGGGAATGGAAGGGTGAAATTTAGCTAGTGCATACCAATTCATATTTGCAAAAGGAAGTTCATAATAACTGAAAATCTTGGTGAGCAACATCCCATAAGTAGGTAACCGGTGATATTCTTATGATTCCCTTTATCCATCATGAACCTCAAGATCATTGCTGGAAGATTCATCCTGTTCCCTTTTAGCAAATTATACACTACATAAGTGTCCACTAGGCTGCACCTTTCAATTGAGCTACTATTGGGAAAATTGAAGTAGTTGATAACGATGCAAGGCATCGTGGTATTAAGTCTAATTGCTTGCTCAAGTGTCTCCCATCTTGGGTGTTCTCAGCATGAAAGCAGATGAATTTGACAATTTCTACTAGTTCTAGATCATCGACATCCCACTTATGACAGGAAAATTTGTTTCTCCCTATAGGAGCTACATTCAGTATATTTCCTAAGATTTCTTCAGGAATTAAAATTTCACATTAACGCACTCATGAGACAATGGCTAGCTTTCCATCAATTTCTTCTTTTCTCACGTGTGTGTAGAATGTCTTGGCTAGCTCATCACATACGGTCTCATCTAATTTCAAAAAAATTTCCCAACTGATGGCAACAAAGTAAGGAACGATAAATATACCTATGTCATCAAACATTATAGGAGGCAAGATCCGCCTAACAACCACCTTTCTTTTCTTGTACTGTATTTTATAGCAGATTTCAGCTTCCATTGATTGAAACATTTTTGGTGGTGTTGATGTCTTTCCTTGTTTTTATGCAATTATCTTTATTTTCTTTGCTTTTTTTCCTTTAGGAATTTTCTCTTCATGAAACAACTCATTTATATCAATGGGGTCCTTAATAGTATCTTTAATCATAGGAGCTTTGCCTTTCTTTATTTATTCCCTTTTTCTTTTTTTGGATTCTTCTTCCTCTTTCTTTTCAGTATCAGGGGTTTCTTTTGTTCAGAAATTTTCTCGGCTTGCTTTTTAAGACTTCCTCTGGTCCGTGGTCATCTAATCAACTGAGCAGGTTCTTCATCTGAGTCATTGTCATTTGTAATCCAGTGCACTTTAAACACTTTCCTATCTTTAGGACTGGGTTTAGGAGGTGTCGAAGTTTTTAGAGTAGGAATGGGCAGAGATGGAATGGGTGTTTCTTATACTTGGGACTTAGAGGAGATACGTTCAGTAACACGAGCTTCACCATGGCTATTAGTAGAATTAGGGTTTTCTTTTGTCCTTTTAATTTTGTTCTTGCCATTGTAAGAGAGCTTGGAGAGGTTTAGGAGTTTCTGAGAGAAAGCAAAAAGTTAGGGTGCAGAGAGGAAGAGAATGACGCTTCTGAGAAAAAAACAACAGAGAGTAGAAGAGAGAAGTCTCTTTCTGGTATATTAAACGATTATTGAGCGTTGATTTCGTGTGAGAATGGGCAGTTGTACATGCCAAAAAAGGAAGTATGATCATCGGCATATCTTCTGTCAGACACGTATGAAGCATTGTCAGAATAGAGCGCGTGTTTTTTAAAAGTTTAAATGACGCCATAGAAACTTCCTTTTTAGGACATGTGTACCCTATTCTGTTAGATTGAGAGGATCCTTCTAAAAACACGAGGGGCCTTCTAAACTGGAAGGAGCCTACTAAATTAAGAGGAGGTCTCAAAACTGAGAGGAGCCTACTAAAGGTTTGGACAAGAAGAAGCCTGTAAAAAAGAAGTAGCTTTAAAGAATTATACAAAAATAACATCAGATACTCTGCACATACCAAGTTCTTTCCTTAACAAGCAAAATCTATCTTCAGATAGTGGTTTAGTGAAAATATCAGATACTTGATTTTCAGTATTAACATGCAAAAGATCAATGGTTCCTTTTAAAACATGATCTCTAAGAAAATGATGCTTGATTTCTAAATGCTTAGTCCTATAATGATGTACATGATTTTTTGAGAGATTTATTGCACTAGTATTATCACATAATATGGAAATATGAATAAAGTTTAAAATGAAATCCTGGAGTTGATGCTTCATCCATAATATTTGAGCACAACAGCTGGTAGCAGTTATATATTCCACTTCAGTTGTTGAAAGAGCTGTGCAATTTTGTTTCTTGCAAGACCAAGAAACTGGATATCCTCTAAGAAATTGACAGTGACCATTTGTGTTTTTTAATGGACTTTATCGCCTATACAATCTGCTTCACAATAGCTAATTATGTTAAAAGAATCAGTTTTTGGATACCATAGTCCGAAGTTTATAGTTCAGTGAAGATATCGAAAGATCCTTTTAACTGCTTGAAAGTGGCCTTTTTTAAATCTGATTGAAAACATGCGCAAAGGCACACACTAAACATAATATATGGTCATGAGCTTGTAAGATATAGTAGTGAACCGATCATTCCTCTATACTTTGTCTCATATGTGGCCTTGCCTCCTTCATCCTTATCAAGTTTAGTTCTAGTGTACATAGGAGGACTGTAGGTTTGGCATTTTTGAAGTGGTACTTCTTGATAAGTTCCTTTGTGTATTTATCTTGGCTAATAAAGATCCATTTTTCTGTTTGTGTGATTTGTAATTCGAGGAAGAGAGATAATTCTCCCATCGTGCTCATTTCAAACTTCCCCTACATTAATGCTAAGAATTCTTCACAGAAAGATTGATTAATGGCACCAAATAATATGTATCAACATATATTTGCACCGTGAGTAAATCACTCTCTTTTTTTTAATAAATAAGGTTTTATCTACCTTTCCTCTTTTGAAGTTATTCTTAAGCAAAAAATTACTTGACCTTTCATACCATGCTCGAGGGGCTTGTTTTAGACCACACAGGGCTTTAGTCAACTTCATCACATAGGCATGATAGTTTTTATCTTCAAAACCTGGAGGTTGCTTAACAAACACTTCTTCATTAATATATCTATTTAAAAAGGCACTTTTGACATCCATTTGGAACAATTTGAAGTTTCTATAACATGCGAAGGCAAGTAAAATTCTAATCGATTTCAGTCTAGCAACAAGTGCATAAGTTTCATCAAAACCAATACCTTCTTGTTGATTATAACGTTGAGCTATAAGTTTAGCTTTGTTTCTTACCGTCTTACCATTTTCGTCAAGTTTGTTTCGAAAAACCCAACGAGTTCTAATAACTAACTTATTTTGCAGACGAGGTACTAGATTCCAAACTTTATTTTTGTCAAACTGATTCAGTTCGTCTTTTATAGCAAAAACCCAATTTTCATCAGTAAGAGCCTCTTCAACGGTTTTTGGTTCTAACTATGAGATAAGGCCAACAAACTTGTTCTTGAAAGATGATTTGGTTCTTAGACTTTCAAAGGGGTTTCCTAGAATGTACTAATGTGTATCAAGACCTCTCCATTCTCTTGGTATTCTTCGTTGTATAGGCTCCTACTAAGAGGAAGGATCCTTTTTTATCCTTGCTTCAGAAGGACTTTTTTGATCTTGTAATTTCGAAGGTACTATAGGCTTTGTTTGAGTCTGTGATATATTTTTAGGGGCTAAGAGATGCTCTTCATCATCTGAATCAGTTATTGTTGTCGAGGGTAGTGCTTTATCAAATACTACATGTATTGATTATTATATCTTCTTTGTTCTTTTGTTGTAAACTCTAAATCCTTTACCCGGCGGTTTTGTAGCTCAGAAAGATGGCTTCATCTGATCTCGCATCAAACTTTACAATATTGTCTTTTCCATTATTTAAGACGAAGCACTTGCAACCAAAAGCTCGAAAGTAAGCGACATTCAGTTTTCTTCTTTTCCACAACTCATAGGGGGTCTTTTTCAGAATGGGTCTTATAAGGCACCTGTTAAGAATGTAATAGATAGTTGACACAGTTTCTACCCAGTAACCATGAGGTAGACTACTTTCGTATAGTATTGTTCTGGCCATATCAACGAGAGTCTTATTCTTTCTTTCAACCACTCCATTTTGCTGAGGAGTCCTTGGGCATGAAAAATTGTGAGTCATACCGTTATTATCACATCTTCAAACTTTCTGTTATCAAATTCTCCTCCATGATTGCTCCAAATTGAAGTAATGCCATATTCTTTTTTTATTTGATTTTTTTGCAAAACTTCTCTAAAACTTCAAAAACATCATCCTCATATCTTTATTTTTGGAAGTAAACATGTAAATATGGAATATTCATCTACTAAAACAAAAATGTAATGTTTACCACAAAAACTTTAAGTCGTAGTGGGACCAAACAAATCCATATACACAAGTTCAAGCAATTGGTTAGTAGACATAATATTTTTTAGAGGAAATCTGCTTCTAACTTGTTTACCTTTTAAACAAGCCTCACAAACCTGATTAATTTCAAACTTCAAAGTCGATAATCCTCTTCCTAACTCAATTTTGGACAATTTTGATAGAATGCTCATGCTAGCATGTTCAAATTTTCTGTGCCAGATAAAAGAATCATTTTCTATAGAAACAAAACACTTGACATTTTGTGAAGATATATCTTCCAATTTAGCATAGTATATGTTCTGATTTCTAGGATCAACAAATATAATATTGTCATTAAGATTATCAATAATTTCACATTGTGATGCTTAGAAAGTAATTGTGTAACCCTTATCACATAATTAACTTACACTCAACAAGTTATTTTTTAATCCATCAACATAAAGGACATTATCAATAGAAGCAGAGTTAAAGTCCCCAATTTTACCAATTCTGGTGACTTTTGTCTTGTTTTAATCGGCAAAGACAATAATACCTCCGTCATTTCTTTCAATGTAGTTGAAATGTGATATTTCACCTGTCATACGTCTCGAACAACCACTATCAATTATCTATTGATTTTCTCTTGTCTCCGTTTTGAAGCATATCTGCAGAAAGTATTATCTCATTTTAGGTACCCACATTTTTCCTGGTCCTTTCAGGTTAACCATGTCTATCATAGAAGAAGCATAAAACAGATGAATGAGAATTGCCATAATTTCTACCATGTATCATGTTTTTGCTGTTTTGACTATAGCTACTGCTGGATTTAACAAAGAAGTTCTTGTATGGCCTAACATTATTATTTTCATTGTAACCTATTCCAACTTTATCAAAAACGCATTTACCACTATCAAGTAGTGCATCAAGGTTGTTCCTTCCATCAACGAACGTTGCAAGATCTTTTCTAGAGATAAGATCTTTCCGGCACATTTCTCTTTCTTAAGTTTTAGGGCGACAACCTTTTCTTCTAGCTGTCTAACTTTATCAGAATCATTCCCAAACAAAGTATTTTCCAACTTGGCTAATCTTTCTTCCAGAACTTCGTTTTCATAAACCTTTTGCTTATAATCATCCTCAAGAGACATATTCTTGGTTGTCAGATTTTCATTCGCAAATTCTAATGATTTAATCTTACTCTTCAAGGATGCTTCATTGCTCTTGGACTTCTCAACTTCTTTGAAATACTTCACTGCCAATTTTTTGTACTGATCATACAATTCATGATAAGCATTTCTTAATTCATCAACTTTAATATCAGAATCAGAATAATATACCTTATCGTCTCTTAATTTAGCCATAAAGCAAACATTGTTGACTTCTTTTGGCTCTTCTTTTTCAAAGTTTTCAAAATCTTCATTTTATCAGGCCGTAGTCATCGCTTGCTTCCTAGTTTTTCTGTTCTCTATTTTATCTTTTGAAAAAGGGGATATTTTGGTCTTATGTGTCCAGGTTTCTTGCAGTGATAATATATGATTTGATTGTTTTGTGTATTGCTATTGTTACTGTTGCCTTTTGGTAGGGACCTGTTGTTTTTGATTTTCCTATTCCCTTCTCTTTTTTTCATCAGCTTCTATTTATAGAAGTGAGCATATTTCCTCCAATGAAATTGAATTCGTCATCTCCATCTATTTGCAACTCAGTGTCGCTTTTATCACCGATTGATTCATCAGTTGCTTTTAGTGTCATTCTTCTTTTGTATGAGGATCCTTCATCTCGCCTAAGCTTGGTCTCATAGTCGAGTGAGATGGTATTGAGATCTTTTACAGTTTCCAAAGCTATCACCTTTGGTCCTATTCCTTTGATAGTGATCTTAGAATCTTTGTTACGAGTTCATCATTGGGATAATATCTTTCCCAAGTTCTTTAAGGCTGTGTTGATGTTATTGAACCGTCGGAAGAATTAATCTATGGTTTCTCCCTGTTTCATGCCAATAGTTTTGTATTGATGCACTAAAAGGCTTATTCTATGTTTCTTTATCTCATTTGTTCCTTCAAAGGTGACTTATAGCTTATCTCACATTTTCTTTGTTGTAGAGTAGTAAGATATTTTCTCATATTCTTCTAGAGATAGTGCATAAATCAGATGATGTTTTGCTTTAACTTTCAACTATGCATTTTTTCTGTCAGCATCAGTCCACACTTTTATGTTTTCTGTAGCGGGAAGTGTAGCTTTAACTCTGATGGCTTGCCAGACTTCAATATCTACAGATTGGAGATAGATTGTCATTCTCTCTTTTCAGTATGAGTAGTTGTTTCCATTGAAGTAATAAGGCTTTGAGACGGATTGTCCTTCAAGGCTTCTCAAATTGTTTGACATGATCTATCACGTTCTTTAAAACACAATAAATGTGAAACCTCGCTCTGATACTAAATAATAAGGCAAGCACACGCACGGAGGGTGAATTGTGTAAAAAAATTTTGCAAGAGACTTTAAAAATGATAATATCCTTCTAAACACAAATAAGTTTATAAATGTGAAGGTACTATCAACTTTCAAAAAGATCCTGCAAATTGATAGGAGCCTGCTAGCGATTAAAAACGAAAGGAGCTTGTTAATGCTAAAAAACGAAAGGAGCCTTTTAATCAATAAGAACCTGTTAACGCTGAAAAACGAAAGGAGCCTATTGTAAAACCGAATAAGCCTCTTGAAAACACAAACTTATAATGCGAAAATTTAAAAGTTAAGAAGAGAGAAAGTATGACACAATCAATTTATATTGGTTCGGCTTATAACGAAACCTCCATCTAGTCCCTAAATATTCAACTTGAGTATTTCACTATAAAATCCTAGTAATAAATATTCTCGAGCTCTCCAAGCTCACAAGTACATATTTTTTAAGGTTCTTCAACATTTTACAGTCGTAGTATTTAACAAAACTCTACAAGCTATCATCAAGAAATATATATATGATTTAACATTCTCTCTCAATAGAGTGGTTTCACTTTCTAAAGCATAAAAAATTTGATAAGACTTTCAAGAATATTGATGCTACTAGGATATTCTGCAAATCTTGTATTTTTCGCAAATGTAGCGGCTCTTCCTTAAGTAAACATTTTCCTCAACTAGCCGTTAGTTAATCTACGATATCTTTTCTGCTGAAATCTTCGATGTTCAGAGGTTAAGAAGAATGTTTTGTCAAGGCTTTTGGAGTTGATTATTCGAATTCGTAAAAGAAAAACTTTCGGATGTTATGGAACAATTTCTGAATGTGCAAATTCATAAAGAAGAATCCTGCAAGAAAGGAAGCAATTATTCTATGATTTTATTTTCTTTAAAGAATTATACCGTTACTTATATAAGGAAATAAATTAAATTTGAATTTTAAAATATTATAAAGTTATCTTCAAAATCATTAAACATAACTTTTGAGCTAACATACAAAACCAAAGATACGTGGAATTGTTATACTTTACGAAGAGATAAAGTGATATCCCTGTACTCTTCTCTTTCAGCTGCAATTTCTCCTATTCACCTCTTCATTGTGCTCTTTCTTCACTGTCTTTCAATCGTTTTTCTTTGCTCCATTTACCTTTTGATTGCTTGCTCGGATAACTTTTATTTTTGGGTTGGTCTTCTTTTTCATGGTTGAAGGTATGAGATATTAATTTCAATTATTGCTACCTTTTGTAGATCATGTATATCTTATTGTATTGATTGTTCGCATGATGGGTTCAATTTGGTTTGAGATCTTATAGGCTTTGATTTTGCTCTCTTCTTTCTGTACTATCATTCGATGGTTTGTCATTCCACCGAAATAAAACAGTATTGACTAACACAATTTGTCGCAACACTGTTGTTGCAGCTGCAGTGAGCTCTAGTCTATTGTTATTTGAGTGCATAAACTTTCAAGCCAAGAGAGCAAGATTGAACATAATGTTCCTCATTATGTAAGGCCAAAGAAAAGAAATTGTTACTTATATAGCATTTGAAAACTACATCAAAATTGCTTCTCTTTTCATGATTATGGAGTGAGATTCACATACCAAGAAGGACGTCATCCTAAATTCGTGGCACTTGTTTGCCATGAAAGGATGCTTACCACTGAGGTACTATGTTGTTAATTTGTCTTGTTGTGACATGCCTGATATGCTTAGTAAACCTATGAAGAGGTATAAGCAATTTATACCATTCATTTTCCTTCAGACATAACAAACAAAACCCAAATGTTAGTTCTAGACAGAAACTCCAATGACAGTACCAGATCACATGGTAAATAGTAGCAGCCACCATCAATTTTGTCCCAAAGCAAACGTAGTGGGTGAACCAGATTGGTCCGACAAAGAGTTGCTCCTCTGTGCAGTGGTAAGCGGTAACAGTAAAAGGAAGAGTAGTACTCTGGAAATTGTAGGAGATGAGAAGAACAGTTATTTGTCTTTTTAAGAGCCACAAAAGGATTCATAGAGATGTCAAGTACTTTTTGATCGTTTATAAAATATTAAGGTTAATTTTGTATGTATTGAAACGTTATTGTTTAAATTAAATTTTGATTAAAATTTTAAAATCTAATTTAATCATTCTAGCTGTAAATTTAAGAATAATACGATATAAATTTTTTTAATGATGAAATTGTTTTAAACACGATACACAATACGAATTCGATCAAATTTTATGTCAAACTCCATCGCACGTTAAGAAGGTTAAGTCGAATCAAATTGAGCCGTCTGAGTAGTATAAACATTAAGTTTAATAAAAGCATGTTATAAGTATATTATAATAAATATAAATACTGATTAATATAAATATTTGTTAAAATTACTCTAATAGCATATATTGTTTTTTAAATTTTGTTTTTGTTTTGTTTTATTCATAAAAAATCGTCTTTATAAAAGTTTGTTGTTGAAATATAAGAGTGGGAGTTTGTCCCACGTTGGAGAAAGAGAGGAAAGAAGGCCAACATATAAGTCTAGTGGGCTACTCCACCTATCACCAATTGGTTTTAGGATGGAACCTCACTTAGACTTGTATGTGGTCTAACTTTCCTTCTCGTGTGGGCCCGTAGGCCCATTGTAAATTCTAACAAAACTAATAATTTATTATAATTATCTTAAATTATTAATTTAAATCAAATTTATTTAATTCAAGATGAGTTTAAAAACTGAACTGAATTACTGTATTAATGACATTTGATAAATTCATGTGATATTCATAATCATTACTTTTAATCAGAATAAAAAAAAGTTTTTCTACAACATAAAAATTTTAAACTACACAATAAGTCTATTTTTTAGGTGCAAACTTGTGAAGAAAATCGCAAGATTCTCCATAAATCAACACTTAAATGCTTCAGACTAAAGAACACAGCTAAAAATTGAAGGAGACAAGAAAGAGAAGCTTACGATGAGGAAGAGTTCTGGAGTGTTCGAAAGAAGTGACTGAAGACTTAAGCTCAAGTTAAGTCTGACACATGTGAGGCCCACATGGAGTAGTCAGAAGCATAACCAAAACGCAGAGCATGGAGACCAGCATTTACTCAAAACGCAGACACATCCGATAGGCACAAAAACTCACAGCACAAGGGGACTTCTTGATCAATACGCAACACTTTATTAAACACAATAATAAAAGGTTGATGATGTCACGTGGACAAGGCATGCTACATTTGGACTCAGTCAAAGACAACAGTTATCCAAAACACTTATAAATAGCCAAGTCTCAAGCTCCAGAATCACAGAAAAAATTCAATACAATCAAGTCTACCAAGTTTACATCTTTCTTGTGTTTTCAAGTGAGGAAAAAAAATAGAGAGTGCTAGAGTACATTACAGTGGATACTAGAGAGTTTTAGAACCCTTGCAGGTGTGATTGAACACCCTATCTCTTGTACTTTTCTTCTTTGATCTTAGTAAAAATCTGGTGTGGGTGATTGATCCTTGGACATAGATAGCTTTGTACTATCGAACCAAGTAAACTCTGAGTGTCTTCTTTACTTTCTTGCAATTTCCATATCTACAAAATCAAATCCAAGGTTAATCATCATCAGTTAAGAAATATTACACAGAAACAACACAAAGATTTCTAACATATTGGTATCAGAGCCATTCAAGTTTCTGCCCTCAATCACAAGTCAAAGAATCTATCAAAGAAAGTTCAAACACAAGTCTTTACAAAGATTCTACAAGATGGTGGGAAAAGTGATGGAAGTATTCACAGGAAAGGAGGATTTTGCAATATGGAAATTACAGATGCAAGCCCTTCTTGAATCTTATGAATGCTTTGGAGCCATAGATGCGACTTATGAAGATGAACAAGATCCTGTGAAGAGTCTCAAGAAGGCAAAATTAGCATATTGCAAGCTAATGTTGCATCTTCCACCAATTGTCATCAAAAAAGTGAAAGATTGCAACACAGCAAAAATGTTATGGGATAAATTGGATGAGATCTACTAAAAAAGGTGCCTACCTAACAAGATGACTTTGCTGCACAATCTTGCCAACTTCAAGATGAACACAACAGTAACTCTAAAAGAAAATCTTAATTACTTCGTTAAACTAATTCAAGATCTTGAAGCTACTGGAGAGATAATTTCTGAAGAACACCAAGCAGTGGTGATTCTAAAGTCACTTTTACAGGAGTATAATGCATTTAGAAAGGTGGTGAAGCATGCTAATGGTGATGCTCTAATAGTAAAGAGGGTTCTTGACTCTTTGATGGAGGAAGTGATAGACAACAATCACTTCAAAAAGGAACCGGAGGTGATGTTCTTGGAAAAAAGATCCGAGAACAGATTAGCACATACTGATTCAAAGAAAGGTGGGCAGAAAGCTAAAGGAAAGGGCAAATAGAAGAAAACTGATGATCACATGAAAAAGAGCAAAGTCAAAGTAAGAAATGTTTTTACTGTGATAAAATTGGTCATTTTGTTAAAGATTGCAGGAAGAAAAAG
>JANKOD010000006.1:1657722-1670379 GCA_026284645.1 Erythroxylum acuminatum | reverse complement strand
AATTATATATGTAATTTTCATACTTATTTAATGAATTATTATTTTATATTTTCAGTGGGCCTCAAGGAATTTTTTTTAAAACTATTATCTTATGCATTTAGCGAGGTTATTATTTTATCCCATTGGCCCAAGTCGGGACTGAAGAAAATTATTATTTAATCGAGATTATTAATTTATCGAATATTCATTTATCGAGGTTTTACTGTATCTCCGAAATCTCAAATAGAAAATGCTTGGGAAAATAGAGTAGAGATTCATCACAACAAGGGATTACTCAAGCATTACCAAAATGTGGTTCAGGATGGAGTTATGTCTCCTCCCATTGAAATGTTGAAAGCAGGGGCTCAAGCGTGGTTCAATACTTTGGTTGGATTCGTTTGGTCCAACAAACCTGCTTTTTCGGTAGTTGAAGTGTAGGCTAAGGCTAGATGGAGCAAGATGGGGTTGGAAAAAGTGATGCTTAAAGAAAATGGGTTTGTGTTGTTTCAATTTCTGGATGATGCTAACTTATCTAAAATCGTGGAGTAAGGGCCATGGCATATAGGTGACCAACCCTTATTTGTGCAAAAATGGAAACCTAGTATGGAGCTTGATTGAAGTAAGATTGAGGTGTTGTCGATGTGGGTACAATTCCACAATTTACCTATGGAGTTTTGGTCATTCTCAGGCCTTAGTTTCACAGCTAGCTCCGTAGGAAAGCCCATCCGTATGGACACTCAAACGGCTACAATGCAGAGGATTTGTTATGCCAAAATTTTGTATAAAAATTCCAAAGACAACCTTTTTGCCTGAAACACTAATAGTTTTACGATTGGGAGAAACTGGAGATCAGGAGAAAGCCAAGATAGCTATCTCTTATCTTTGGAAACTTCATGATGTCAAAAAAAAATGGATCCCTACTGGAAAGACCTTCAAAACGGGTTGGTATGATGAACTCATGGATACTGCAATGGAGGTCTTACGAAACCTACTCTTATAGTAGTGGAGCGGAATGAACAAAACAAGCAGATTATGTTGAAAGAAACGGTTGATTAGCCTAGGTCTTCTGGCTTGTTGAAGGCTGAGTCGAAGGTACACCAAATTGACATAAATATGGAGTCTGATCTTGACCTTGTGAATGAAAATGTTGTTTTGCACATAGAGGCTACTGGGCAAGAACATACAAATACTCTTCAAGAAGCAAATCAGAAAGAGAATGATCATAACATTACTAAAGAGGGACATCTTATGGATTTTACTAGAGAAGTTTATAATGAAACTACTTCAGAAAGAGAGACAACCTATGGATGCTACTGCACTAACCACAAGTCCATTGAAGCCTAATGAATCCACAACGTCGTCTACTGCATACAACTAGAAAGAATGGTAAGCAAAAACCTACTGGGGATTCCCCCTCCCATGTCAATTTTGTTCTGGAACACTAGAGAACTCAGTGACCATCATAAACAATCTGTTGTGAAGGAAATGATTAGGGAGAAGCAACCTATTCTAATAGGTTTTCTGGAAACAAAAATAAAGAATCCCTTTGCCATTTTTGGATCAAGTTTTTTGGGATGGTTTCTAATATAAATGCTCATTATAATGGAAGGATAATATGTCCGTATAATATTGATTTGATTACAATATAAGCTATGGAAATAACTGAACAATTGTTACATCTCCACTGTCTGATAAGTATGAGTAGAACCTGTTTGGATATTTCACTAATATATGCTTCTAATTTCTCATTTCAACGAGAGAACTTTGGCAAGATCTGCATAATATACAATAGAGAATTTAATTGTAGTAGGTGACTTTAACTGTTCTCTTTCAATTTCAGAAGTTGAGGGAGGAAGAGGTTTACGTATGGGAAAACTGAAAGAACTCTCTATTTTTCTACTTAATATGGATTTGGTAGATCTTATATACACAGGTAGATACCTCACATGGTTTAATAATCAGCTGGGTCAATGGTTGATTAGGATGAAACTTGACAAATCGTTGGTGAACTCCTTCTGGCTAACACATTTTCCAAATTCTTTTGTGCACTTTGGAAAACCTATGGTATCAGACCACTCATACATATGGACTCAAAGAATTACTAGCTCAACAAGAAGAAGAACACCCTTCAAGTTCTTCAATGCTCTAATAGGTTTGGAGGGCTTTTATGATGTCATAAGTCGATGTTGGAGCACTAAAGTGGCTAGCTACAAATCTTACCAACTATTGATTAAGCTTCGTCTAGTGAAGGAGGCATTGAAAAGATTTATGCTTGCAAGAAACAACAATCTTTAGTCATATAAAGATAAACTCAAGATGATCCAGGGTCTCTACTACATGTCTCCATATGATTCTTCACTCAAACAAGCTGGAAGCAATTGTATTTAGCAATTTCAAGAAGCTCTTAATCTCCATAATTGAGTTTTGAAACAAAAGGCTTGACTACATTGGTTACAGGAGGGTGATGAAAATACTAAATTTTTTCATTCTTCCTTGCTTGCTAGATGAAATACAAATAAGATCTCTATGCTACAAGATCACAGGGGGAGAAAGTTTGTCAAGTAGAATGATCTCTTGCATCTTGCATAAACTCATTTCAAAGAGTTGATAGGTACTGACACTTCCTCATCTCCAAGCTCCAATATAATATCATTATTTGAATGCCGCATAGATCAAAGATATATGAAACTCTTTGGTCTCTCCAGTCGCTACAGAAGATATCAAAAGAACTTTATTCAGTCTACATCCGTCTAAATCCCTTGGACCTGATGAGTTTACAGCTATGTTTTTTCAACAAACATGCGACATCACATGACAGCTCTTCACAAATGTTGTTTTGGAATTCTTTGACTCTTCTTAGTTGCTTCAGGAAATTAACCATACATTTATATGTTTGGTTTTTAAGAAACAAGTCCCCTGCACAATGAATGACTTCAGAACCATCTCATGTTACAATACCGTATATAAAGTGATCTCCAAAATACTTGTTGAGCGCTTTAAACTTGCTTTATCTGGAATTGTGAGTATTGCACAAAGTGCATTCCTCTCTAGTAGATACCTTTGATACCTTGAGTTGGCGATTTATTCATATTTGTCTTCAAGCTCTAAATTTGCCCCCGCAATTTAGTCAATGGATACTTACCTACATTAAAACTCCCACCTACAGTGTGCTTGTCGATGGAATCCCTACAAGGAGGTTTAAAACAGCTTAAGGTATCAGACAAGCGGATCCTCTATCCCCTTATCTATTCACCATTGTTATGGAGAGTTTTTCACAGCTTTTAAATAAGATTATCTTATGTAATGGTAACTTCAAGTTCCACTCTCAATGTTAAACGATTAATCTTACTTATCTCATATACACGGATGATATAATCTTGTTATGTGGAGTTGATCAACATTCGTTAACATGTTTAGGCATGTATTAGACTTATTTGCTAGCTGGTCTGGACTGAAAATCAATATTGATAAGAGTAAACTTTATATCTTAGCAGACGTGAGAAACATGACTCTCATATATGACATCACTGGATTACAGGGATTCCGATTACCTGCTCCATGCCAAAATATATCGATTATTTATCTATAATTCAAAGGACGAAAACTAAAGTGTTGGCATGGAAAAACCGTTTCCTATCTTATGCTACTAGGCTCACTCTTGTAATATCTGTTCTCAACAGCATGCACATTCACTGGACCTCACACGTTACATTTACAAAAAAAACCATAAAGGAGATGGATAGAATAATAAAAATGTTTTTTTGGTCTGGTCGGTTGGGTGATGCTAGGTAAGCCAGGATTAAGTAGTATGAAGTCACCATTACAAAAAAGCATGGAGGGCTAGGTATAATCTCTATCTCTAATATGCAAAATGTTCAAATGTTCAAGATATTATGGAGGCTGATAACTGATCAGAAGGCTATGTGGATTAAATAGATAAATGAGATTTACCTGAAACATACAAATATATGGCAGGGATTTTTTAAGAGAGGGGTCTTGGATGCTTAAGCAATTAATGAAGGTATGATCTCAGATATATCCTTGTATCAAGCATTGCATTGGTAATGGGGAGAGGACATGGATATGGTTTGACAATTGGCTTGATATCAGCCAATTAATCACCTCGACTAAATTTTAACATCTTCAAAATAAGATGCCCCTCCATCTCAAAGTTTCCTCCTTGATTGTTCATGGATCTTGGCTTGGAAACTTCAAGGGATTTCAATCCCTTGCACCTTATTTACCTTAACTAAATGAAATCCACAGAGAAGATGATGTTATTAGCCTTGTCACTCACTGCCAATCCTCTATTGAAGTTTGGATTACCCTTGAAAAATTATTTGCTCAAACAAGCATGGTCAAAGTATTACAGTTAAAACAGCAGCTATCATCGATTAAAAAGGGATCAGATACTATCAGTGCATATATGCAGAAAATAAAGATCATCAGTGACTCACTTCTTTCGGTTGGCCATCCAGTCCCTGAGTCTGAACTCATTCTCAGTGCCCTTGCTGGCTTAGGACAAGATTATGATCCTGTTGTCTGTTTTTTATCAAATACTATGGCATTTTCTTCTTTTCAGGATGTTCAAAGAGACAATGGTGTAGAAGTGAGGATGATGTATGTCTCTTATGTAATCAAGTGATTGAAGATCGGGAACATCTTTTTTTCATGTGCAACTTCTCCAAAACTGCATGGAGTCGTGTGTTGCACATGTTACCAGAAAACGACAATGGATACAATTGGGAGCAGATTCTAAATTGGATTATTAGGAAATCCAAGCAGGGAAGCATTAATTCTATTCTCTTCAAAGCCACCTACACCATCTCCATTTACAATATCTGGTGTGAGAGGAAGACATTTCACTGATGCAAAACAGGACAAATACCATATTGCCGAGCATATAGTGAATTACACCAGAGCTTGCTTTCTGGCTCATAATGTACACTCTAATCTTTCTATGGAGATGAAGAATAGACGGTTATTATAATGTGGCTTCTTTAATCTTTTGTTGGTTATTGTACTGTATTTCCTTCCTTTTTGTCATTTTGTATATATGATTGTTGGCATAACGCCTTGAACCTTCTATAAGATAGATATATTAAATGTAGTAGATTTATGTTCTTGTATTTTTTCATTTGTTTTCATAAATACAGTCGTAATTTCTTTTTACATTTTTAATTATTCGTTTTCCAATAAAGATACATGACTCTACAAGTCAATGTATTTATATAAATCATGATTTTATTTTCTCATATTGGTATATATTATATCAGAAATAATCTCTCTACCAAGTGGGGTTAAAGTTGTGTATTATTGAACCTCTTCAGATTTCGTATTTCACTGAAAATTGTTATTATTATTGTTGTTATATGTTAGTGTATATTATGTTTTTATTATATTTGTTTTTCGGCCTAATCCAAAACACTAAAGATTGTAACTTAAATCGGTTCAAACCATTCAACATAACATTGTTTTAAGAAAAAATTTCAAAATGATGTTGTTTGAAATTAAAATTTTTAAGGCTTAAAATAAAAAATGACGTGTAATTTTATGGTGGAAGTCACAAGTCGATCAAGCCATCAAGCAGGTCTCAGGCGACTGTCCAAACCCAAAGCTAACCAAAAAAATACATATTAATCTTACTTGGTTGACTTTTGATTGAATTATGTTGGTCCAAACTTTTTGCCCAATCCTACAAAACATTTATGGACTAAGGATGTCAAATTAATTTGAATATAACCTGCTCAAAATCAATTAACTAAACTTGGTTTAATAGAGTTTAGATTCAAATTTAATAATTACTTTTTTATATTCGAACAATTATAACAAATTATTTAAATTTTGGTTAGACTATCTAAAATTAATATGTCAAATCAAGATTCATATTAATGAAATTCGGATTTTTTTTTATATATTTGAACCTAGACCTTAGAGTAGAAACACCAAGTTAAACAGACAGGAACTGAACCGGTGAGACAGAGATCAGACGTCAAGGGACTAGAACCAAAAACAATTGAAAGTGTCAAGTAAACGTAAGCCCTACATACGTGCAACAAATCTCGTCCTTTTCCATCGCTTATTGATACGTTTGTTATATATAACTGTTGCGTCTCTCACTACTCACATATATGATCATCAATAACCTACATCTTCTTCTTCTGCTTCTTCCAATGTCAACCCCAATACCTGAATCAATGGCCGAGAGCCAGCAGATCAATCTCTGGTTCATCGATCTGGAGAAGATAAAGGCACACTTGATGTGTATTTTAACGAGGTTTCATGCAGGTTATTTCAGGATTAGCCTGTCTCTGGGTAGTCAAGCCTTGTTGTGGAAGAATCTAACGGGAGTGTCAGATGACGCGAAATTTATCGACCATCTGATGCATATGATCCATCCTGTCGGATTCATCATCCTCTGGTCTCTCGCTCTCTTTACTCTCATTTTACTTTCTCTTCTTTACGCCTTCAAATGCTTGTTTTTGTTCGAGATGGTGAAAGCAGAGTTCTTGCATCATGTAGGGGTCAACTATCTGTTCGCTCCATGGATTTCATGGCTCCTCCTGCTTCAATCTGCACCCTTTGTTACGCCAAAGACCGTGTCCTACATAGTACTCTGGTGGGTTTTTGCAATTCCTGTGTTGGCGCTTGATGTGAAAATATATGGACAGTGGTTCACACATGGGAGGAGGTTTCTTTCAATAGTCGCTAACCCCACAACCCAGTTGTCGGTGATCGGAAACTTGGTCGGCGCACAAGCGGCGGCTAACATGGGGTGGAAAGAAAGCGCTGTTTGCTTGTTCTCACTTGGAATGATTCACTATTTGGTTCTTTTAGTGACTCTATATCAACGTTCGCCGTGTAGTGATCGGCTTCCGGCTATACTGAGGCCTGCGTTCTTTCTGTTTATTGCAGCTCCAAGCGTCGCAAGCTTGGCTTGGGAAGCCATAGCTGGAGGTTTTGATACTGCGTCCAAGATGCTTTTCTTTGTGTCACTGTTCCTCTTCATGTGTCTGGTAAGTCAAATTTCGGCTAAGACAAACTCGAAGTGTGTCGTAAATGCTTATCTTAGTCAAAATTGGAACATACATCACGTTTTAAAGATCAGTCCCCACTTTTTGGTTAGTTCGTATTGACTCGTTGACAACTCTAATTCTTTTTCAGATTGAAAGTGAAACAGTTAAAATATTCTCACAATGATGAATCTAAAACTCAGAATTTTAATTATCTTATATAGGATTTATATGCAGTAATTAAAGTTTATACAATCTACTTTGAAGTTTGTATTTTAGTAGCTTGAAATCAATAGAAAAAATCTGAGTTGATTAACTTTTAACTTCAATTCCAACTCTAACTCAAAAAGGTAGATTTTGAGCATTTTTGTTATAACTCAACAATCTGAACAAATCAACTTTTGAGTTAGAATTTGATTTTTTAGAATGTTTTGAGTCACATCAAAATTAGATAAAATTCGAACACATACTAGTTCGATCTAGTTCAATCCCTTGAAAATCTTAAAAAGTTCAAAAAAGTAGATATTGAATCTTTTAGTCCGATTAGATAATTTGACCTGGAAAGTTGTATGCTACATTCAGGAAGGATGAGAAGGTTGGTTAAATGGTATAATCTTTGTAACTTCATGATATACTCATGGATTGGCCGATTCAACATTGCTATTACAAGAATTGCAAACCCTTAAAAGAGTCTTAGGTTAAATCCTAACCTTTTTAAACAATTTTGAGTTTGAGTCTGATCGGATACAATTCGAACCTACCTAGATCATTGTCATGCATAATCTTAAGGCTACATATCACCCGGTGATCATTCTCTTCATTAGTCTTTGCTTTAACAATCAATTTTTGCCAGGTTTTATTCTCCAATCTGAACTCACTTGCTATCACCCCATATTAATCAGATTTGCAGACCCATACTCTTCAAGAGATCGATGAGAAGATTCAATGTGGTTTGGTGGGCTTACTCGTTCCCTTTAACGGTCTTGGCTTCAGCTTCAACAGAATATGCACACGAGGTGAAAGGCAGCATTGCAAAGGTTTTAATGATTCTGCTTTTGGCACTCTCGGTTCTTGTCTCCCTCACTTTGCTGGTTTTCACTCTGCTTAAACCTAAAATGCTTTCACCCGATAACGATCCCATTGCAAATCTTCTCTATAATCTCCCTCCACTGTTAAATCAAGCGACGGACCAGAAGCTTCAAGAGAACAAATGATTTTGGCTTTACTTTCTTGTTGTTGCAGTCAGTTTGATCTTCATCTTACTTCAGCAAAAGCCTAGATGTTAAAGTTTATAGTATAATGAATTACAAAGAGTTGAACCCTTTTAATTTTTATCAAATGTTCAAAATTGTAAAAATAGATAATTTAGTTGAAAAAATTACCTCTACTCTCAAGTAAAGATTAATATTTAAAGAAAAAAATTAAAAGACTATATTGTGAAAGGTAAAAAGTTATTTAACCGTTCTTATTAATGTTTACGACGTCGTTTTGAATCGAATTAATGTCCCGATATGTTTCTTCATTCTTGATATATAGTGTATCTTAGAAAATTATTAAGCATGGTGAGAAATGTTGTAAAAAGAAATATAAATACAAAAAAAGGTTATGTTATGCAATTTAATGTATTCATTCATGAAACATATTAGAAAGTGCCTAACTCACCCCCAAGAACTAGCTCAGGAGGAGGAGGTTTGCACATTATTATAAATTCTTAAATGCATGTCCGATGTGGGATTCCTGACACACCCCCCTCAGTCCAAAGCAGGACTGGATATCTAATGGACATATTGGGCAAAGGGACATAACCGGGCACCGCCCCAAACCATTAAGACAAATTGGCTCTGATACCATGTTAGAAAGGCCTAACTCATCTCCAAAAGCTAGCTTGTAATTGTCCGATGTGGGATTCCTAACACACCCCCTCAGTCTAGAGCAGGACTGGACATCTGATGAACATATTGGGCAAAGGGATATAACCGGGCACCGCCCCAAACCATCGAGACAAACTGGCTCTGATACCATGTTAGAAAGTGCCTAACTCACCCCCAAAAGCTAGCTCAAGAGAGGGAGGTTTGCACACTATTATAAATTCTTGAATGCCTTCATAGTTGTCTGATGTGAGATTCCTAACACATCAATGCCTAGTTGGCTGGCTATTAAGAGCATCAGTTCTCCCATCCATCCAACTATAAACTGCAGCTTGCCCATCTATTCCATAAGGTCCGCCTACTGTCCCTCTAGTCGAGCTTTCACCAGCTGGTTCTGGTCCTCTGGTACTGTCCCTCTTGCCCATCTATTCCATAAGGTCCGCCTACTGTCCCTCTAGTCGAGCTTTCACCAGCTGGTTCTGGTCCTCTGGTGCAATCCCACCGATCTAAGATTGTAGTGACTATAGTTGTGGTGGCTTCTCTGCTGCATGTTGCTTTGCTCTATCTTCTCCCTCTGATGTTGGCTCGTCAGGCTCCCTAGTAGGTCTTTACACGTCTCCTGTGGGCTGCTAAAGTCGACAAACCATGTGCATATGTTGCATTACTGTCAAGTTGAGCGCTACCATGGTCGTCATCTCTCGCATCGACGGCATTCAATCAGATAACCCCATTCTTTGTGCTAATCTAGTCATGCAAGTTCCAACACATATCGTGTTGACCTTCTTGTCCTCACTTTAACGTTATATAAGCTAGATAAGTGCATGTCCCAGGTGGATAGTCGTCTGCTCATTCATGCTCCATAATAAATACACATCCGCATTCTCGATGACTGCCCAGCTATCTCCTCAACCACTCAGAGTATGGCTTAGAATACCATGGATGTATTTGAGTGTCGAACTGCGTAAAGTCGAGGCCTTTGACTTGTGCAGATCGTAGTTTTCTTCAAGGCTGATCCTACTCCAAAAGTGTCGCAGAGACAACCGATATGGAAGATCTATCTGTAATGCTTAATACTCTGGTGTCTCAATGTACTCCCGGTCGTATAGACCCATAATGATGGAGAACTTGATATAACTCATCCGATGCATCTCTCTCATCATTCGAAACTAAACTGTATTGTGAGGATCCCTGTTGTAACATTCCTTCTCCATGTAGAATGTGGAGAGGACCTCTAAAGTGAGCTCTCTATAAGAAGGTTCCATGATTTCAGAAAATCGGGACTATGCTCTTATATCTATTAACTCTGTAACCTGTTAGGCTAAGTCAACCTGCTCCAAAGCCTCCCAGTCGATGTACCAATTAGCTCCGAACTTCTTATTCTTCATTCTTTGATACCGTTCTTCCTAAGCCCCAGCATTAAATAGCAGCATCTACAACCTCTCTAAGGGCTAGGTTGTAGTAGAAGACTCACCTCGATGCCTCTTTCTTGCAGTCTCTTTTTCGCCCTATGATTGTGTCATTTTCCCTGAAACTTTAGATAAATGTAAGAAAACTGAAATATAAATCACTAAATTATGCTTTTTCTCACACTTAATTTTGATCATGCTTAATAGTTATTAATTCCGAAAGGAAACTAAACACAAAAAATTAAACAACTAGGAAAAATTAATAAATTAAAATGAATAAGGACAGAAACACTTAAACAAAATTAATTAGGAAATCACTTGACAAACTAGTTAATCTCAAAAATAAAGTTAGAAAATTATGCAATTAACCAATTAAACTAACTTAATTGTTAAATTACAATTCTAACCCTAAAATTGAAAATAAAACTCCTAAAGTACCAATTACACAAAATTAACACAATTGAGCACTAAACTCGTGCAATTAAACATAAGCCCAGTGTTAATTAGTGTAAGAACTAACTAATTAAATTCACTAAACACAAAAATATCAAAATTAAACATGTAGGGAGCCCAAATCACAAGTTTATGCAAATTAAGCTAAAATTTTACCCAAATTTCTTGCAATTTGTCAAATTGAGTCATTAACACAATTGGATAATGCCATTAATCAACTTTGAAACTATCATCAGACAATCAATCACGTAAAATTCACATGGATTCCTAATTCTCAATTAAAGCAATTTCACACAATATACGCCAAAATAAAGCAAAATGTTCAATTAAACAAGTATCAACAAGTGAAATTGAAGGAATTACTCACTTGGGTGTTGCTAAATTGGCGAAAAAATGAAAAAATTTGGAATGGGAGGAAAGAGACAGTGTAATTTAAGAGTGGATAAAAGGAAAAATGAGAAATTTGAATGTTTAGGGCCTTTTTAAGGTGCATGGCAAGAGTGGTGCATCAAACCATGCACATCATTGAATTACATCTTTTCCAGAGTTTACACTTTTTGATGCACAAACGTGTATCAAACGTGCAAAATTGCATTAGTGTAGCTAGATCAAAACATGCAAAATTGCATTAGTGTGTCCAGAGAGTGTATAACTCTCTATAAACATATGCACCTTTAAAATTTAGTCCTCAAACATAAAAATCTTACACGTTAGCATTACAACATATGTCACATCACCCCTAAAGTTACCATTATACATAATCTCCCTCAAAATGCTTAACTCTGCTATCCTAAAACACTCCAAAACAAAATTCAATTAATTAAAACTTGATCTAAACAAAATAATATTGAAGTTAAAATAAAACAAAAATAAACTCATAGGTTACTTTCCATGTAGTGCTTCTTTATCGTCGTTAGCTCGACATATCTTACACTTTTTATCCTCATCCTGGGTCTATAATCAGTGACTTGTTTCCACCCAGTTCTCTACATAAGAGTTTCGTAACCTATAAGCCACCTATTGCAAGATAATAAAAAGGACATAATTTATCAAATTTATAAAACCAATTGCATGCATTAATGCCCTTTTCAATGACAAACTGTTAATAAAAGAGGGAATAACAAAACTCCCTGAATCGTCTAGAACAGTTTATCTTCAAGCAAGTGTCCTTCGTACTTAAGGTCACTATCAATGTTTCACTAGTAGTTTCCTTATTTGGATCCTCCGTCAGTTCTTCCTCAACCATCTCTTGTCCACTCTTCTTCTTCTTTTTCTTAGATATAGGTTTTGGCTTATCTTCTTTTATTATCTCCCGACAATTCTCTACTCCGTCTTCTTAGATGGAGGCTTATTTAGGGAGTTCTTCTTGGAATGGCACTCCATTCATAAAAACCAACCATTATCTTGTCTTTACTTTTGAATTCATGTTGGTTAGATTTCATTTCAGGAAGGAGTTCCATTAATTTATCTGTAATACTCTCTTCCTCTTCTTTTAATATGACTCTTTTTCACTACTAAGGGTGAATGTTGGTCCACATTCTATAGGGTTTGTTTCAATAGCACTAGGAAAACTCCCTTACATCTCGTCAGATAGTATCTTCACTAGTTGGTCCATCCTATTTACCATATTTTGTATACGAGCCTGTTGGCCCCAAATTCTTTTCTTATTGAATAAGCATGATTTTTCAAATTATTTTTGAGGTTTTGGTTGATTAATTGTTTTTGGTTAGAGTTTAATTAGCTTGTTAATGATGGGAAGATTTATTGCTTAGATTGATGGAAATTAGAAGTATTATTGGAGAAATTAAAATTAAGTTAGAGTGTAGTAGGTTGTTAATTAAATTGAAGGAATAAGAAAGTTTAAGGGCAAAGTGGGAAGATCACTTAAGTTGTTAAGTTGTAAGGCTTATAAGGAGGGGTAATTTGGTCTTTTGGCTT
>JANKOD010000006.1:1628691-1642800 GCA_026284645.1 Erythroxylum acuminatum | reverse complement strand
AAATTTCTTATCTTACAATATAAATAATTAGTTTTAATAAGATTGAATTTATTAATTTCAAATATATTTGATTTGATTACAACTAATTTGTCACTCTTTAGATGAACTTGCAAATGATTTATCATCTTTTTACATTGACAAGGCTACCTCGTTTGTGAGATTATTGAGAGGGTCATCGAAGTACGCAACCTTGTCTCTATATTTTTACAAAAAAAAAACTATTTTTGTTAATTAAATTTGTGAAGAGAAAGGTAAGGTTGCAAAGGAGCAACAATTGCTCTAAGACACTCCCTTAATTATGTCATATTACGTAATTAGTGTAATTATCCAAAATTTAGTGGTGGACCTTAAAATCTAACTATTGCATTCATATTTTACTTAAATTAATGTTATATAATTTTAGGAAAAGAAAATGAAAGTTCTTTGCTAACTCCTATAAAAATTAGTTTGGTGGTAAGTATTATGAATAAATAAATAAATTAATTAAAATTAAATGAAATATTTAATTCAATTAACATTTATAAATTCAATATATATTATAATTTTCTTGTTTATATCAATTAGAGCACTTTTTAAAAAAATAATTAAATATAAATATCATTTTACTTCCAGGACTCAAGATATAGTGTAGGCTGGATTTTAAAGAAAAACTAAGACATGACTTAGTTTAGATTAATTAGAACGATGCTATGTTATATATAATCAAACAATTCAATTTAATCCGTACTTTATTATTCCAAAAAATTATATTTTACATAGATTTATTTGACTTTTTTTCCTTTAATTTATTTAAGTTGCTTGGACAAAATTAAATAATTTGACTTTTCCTAATGTGAGATTTCTTGTTTGACAAGAATTGCAATAGGGACGATAGATTGATCTGGTTTGAGCTTAAATTAATGAGATATATTTATGCTATCTAAGATTTACTTAAAGTGATTTTAATCAACGTTTTAAAAATAAAATGAAAAGAAGAGTTTTAAAGTTTATAAGGTTATATAGAAATTAGAATGTTATAAAGTTGGTTAAAGATTGAATAAAATTAAAGAATTTGAAATATGATAAAATATTTTTTCTTTTACTCATAAAAAATTTGAATTTTAATAAAAAAATTGTTAAATAAAAATTATTTGATTTATTTTGATTTATAAGAACTCATTAATTTATGAAAATTTACCAATTAATTAATAAACTTATCAATTTAAAAAAACAATAGTAATTAAAGTAGATCGAACTAAAAAGTTTACTAATTCAAGATTTTTATAATTAAACCAGCTGAACCTGTTAGTTTTTTTAAATCATTGATTTTAATTTATCCTGATCTAACACAATTTAAACTAAAATGCTTGAATTAATTTAATCATCGACTCAATTCCTTAATTGCCATCTTTAAATTGCAATATTAATACTTAAATTAGTGTTATAAAATCGGAAGTTAAACTGGTAAGACAATAAGTTTAAAGTTTAAAAAGTTTAATCAGGATTAGATTGTTATAAAACGACTAAAGATTAAATAAAATTAAAGAATTTAAAATATAATCGAAAGATATTATCTTTATCTATCGAATAATTTAAAGTTTAAATAAACAAAAGATTATTAAATAGAAATTAATTGATTTATTTAACTTTATAAAATGTATAATTTATACAAATTAGCTAATTAATTAATAAATTAATAAGTTTTTAATGATAACAAGTATTAAAGTGAATTAAACCAACAAAATTTAAAACTGAATTAAAAACTAATTGATTTAAATTTTTATAGTCAAACATGTCGTACCAATTGAATTTTTTAATCATCATTATTAATACTTAAACAATATATTGGCTGTGGGTGTAACTTGTTAAGCATATCTCTCTTATTTAATTGGTTTAAAACATTATTAATGTATTATTTCGCATTGAATAATACCCCCCAAAAGGTGCAATTATTACACCAAAAAGGTGCGCAATTAGGTAGACAAGTCTAAGGTTCCAAAAGGTATCTGCTTTATTAAATTTATGAGTTGTCACAATTAAGAAAATCAATTTTAATCGCGTTTTTAATTATTTAATTAATTTTATTACGATTTAATATTAATTGAATATTTTAAACCTTAAATTTTTTATTTTATTAATTTAAATTTCGATCTAATTTTAAAATCTCATTTATAATTATCACAATAACTTACAACCATAAAATATATTTAAAGTTTAAAATCTCCCATTAAATCTATTTGAAAATATATGATGCCCTTAGGAATAGTTGAGTTGGTAGAGTGGAGGAGTATAAGACTAAAAAGTTTTATACTCGATTCTTCCTATTTATGCTCTCTCAATCGAGTCTGTCATACTGGGCTTGTTTAGTCCAGAGTACCTGATTGATGTGATTTGTAAAATATTGCATCAATCTAGAGATTTACCTAATACGCATCCAAAAAGTAGCGGCTGCGAGTTTCTCCATTTAAAAAAAATCTCTCTATTAAATATTTTTATTATAATTGGTAAAGATTGCTCGTTTTAATTATAAATCAATGAATTCAACCCGAATTGATTAAATTTGAGTTAGGTTCGAGTTCGATTAAAAAATAAATTATTTCAGATTTTTTAAAATTAGAAAATATATTTAATCGAACTGCGACCCACCCATTGGGACATTGTTCCTTAATTAAATCGATACCAGTGGAAAGTGACAATTAAATAAAACAAAAATGACTTCCATATTCCCTAAAATCCCCTTATTTATTGTTGAATATGACAACAATTAATTTGTTTTTTCTAATTTGGTGACGAAAAGGACATAATAGTCAAAGGTCAACCACGCAGTACACCGCCTGTGCGACCAGGAGGCAAAAAAGTCTTTGATTCACTTCCCACTAACACACAGTCGGCTTCTGTCACCTGAGAAAATCACTCGCCGAGAAATTGAATGCTTCTTACGTACAACCCGCACGTGCCGTGTTCCGACACCGATTCGTAGATTTTCCATGAATTCGCCGTCACCAGAGAGCGGCCGACACTACTCACGCACGCGCGCAAGGCACTCCCCGAGTCCTATATTTGGCCACGTTTCGAACTTGGACTCGCTCTTCCTAGGGACGCGTCCTTTTCTTGGTTGAAGTCCTGTGTGCTGGTTTCTTCTGCGTATTCTTGGGTTTCGGTGATTGAGTTTGGCCTTGTTCGCTTTCTGGCGAGGAAGTGAAAAAGGAGGAGTTTGGTTGGTTGGTTGTTTAGTCATGGGAGCTCTTGCTCCTGTCTCTCCTTGGATACCTGAGGATGATCTTTTGTTGAAGAATGCCGTGGAGGTAAATTTCTTGGTTCCATTTCCTGATTTGGGTTTCTTGATTCGGTTTTGAAGACCCATTATGAATATGTAGTTGGTTTCGTGGAATTGGATTCTAGTTAGTCTTTTGAAAGCTTTTGGGTAAATTTCCTGAGATTAGCTGTTTGTTCCGGTTTTGAGATATGGGTGTTCTTTTATTGTTGCATATCTTGTTTAGAATAAAAGATTTGCCTTTCTGGGTAAGGAGATATTCTGAGAATTTTAGCATTTTCTTTAGTAGTGGGAGTTCTATTGTTGAAGATTCTCCCCATTTATGCCCTGAATCAAGAAAAATTTTACTCCATTTCAGTGAGGTTTTGTGGGCTTTCACATAAATGTTATTGGTGGTTATCATAAAAGAATCAAAAACTCTATCCGTACTTTTCCGTGGATACAAATTAAGGTTGTTTACTTGTTTACAGTGACTCTGAATGCTTGTTGTTACTTTGCCTGGAACAGCATGCTAGTGGTCTTAGCTGCTGCATGGAAATGGTAGTCTCATCAACATAGTAAGATGTCTGGCTGTTATGTTGGTGTTACTTGATTTAATTTATGATGATACCATGTATCAAACTCTGAAGGACGTGGGGTTTCAGAGAGTCCATGACAAGTGTATTTGAATTTCCCGACATCTAGCTATGTTGTGGAATTCAAAATGGAAAACAGATTCGTTTTGATTGTCTATGGGCATTAGGTGTCTATGGGTAATAACACGTGGCTTTACTTGAGCTCGTACACGAACAACATTGATGATATATGTTCATTGTTTTTAATATTGTCACCAGGTATTTTTTAAGCTACTTTTCGCTTCTAGAGAAGTAGTTGCTGTGTTGGTAGACTGAAAGTCAAATTTCTGTTGCCTAATGTATTTGAAGACAAATGCATAAATAATGTGCTTTTATGTTGGAATGATTGGAGCTAGCTCTTTATAATCTTTAATGGCCTTTAAAGTATGATCGCTTACACGTGTCTTCATACTTGTTTTTTATCTGATTATACGAATGGAAAAGAAAAATCTTGGAACACCAACTGAAGGCAATAAATGTGCAATGAGGATAATTTGTCTTTATGTTATGGCATGTAAGTTCAAGCATGGAGGCAGGCTTATGCTCCTAGTAAATTAGTCATTTTAAAGTGAAATTATTTACCGCACGCTCCAAAATTTATAATTGTGTTATGCAACCATTCTGACATTTTTTTCTTATGCCTTCCATTAGCAAGAGCAAAAAGCTCTAGCTTCTCTTTTGATGTTTGAACCATGATTTACTTACGTTTTTGGAGTCCCTGATGATATATGTCTTTTCTTCTGTTCCAGGCTGGTGCTTCATTGGAATCGCTAGCTAAAGGTGCAGTGCAGTTCTCTCGAAGATATACAGTTCGAGAACTACAAGAACGATGGCGCTCTCTCCTTTATGATCCAATTGTTTCTGCTGAGGCGGCTTTTCACATGATTGATTGTGAACGATCCGCATCAGCTAGACTCCACAAAAGTGTAAATACAAAAGAAAACAAGAACAATTCTGGTAAGAGGAAAGCTGAGAATGTTCGTAGTTGCTACTATGCTCTACGCAAAAGAATTTGCAATGAGCCATTCAACGCCATGGACCTGAGTTTTCTGGTTGCACCTAGTAATGATGATTACATGTTAAATGATAACGAGCCTTTATCTGGGGACTGCATTCTCGGAGATTCAGTTCCCAATTTGGGACTTCAAGAATCTGATTTGGACATTGAGCGTTGTGCTTTTCCACAAATTGAGGAAGGTGATACTGACCATGTCTTCCAATCACAATTTCAGAATTCAACCCCGGAAAGATTCCCCATGGAGCAGGATAATACATGTGAAGAGATTCCTCATATGCTTGGAGAGAATCTATCTCATGCTGGAAACCAATCTGTGGTTGAGGAATTATGTCAGAAAGAATTGCAAGCAAATGCTGACCCTATTAATGAATGCTCCAAGTTTGATGGAGACCAGGATTTTAATTCTTCAGTTCCGGAGTATGATTCTTCTTTTCACGACTTGGCTTACTCGTCACCACTTCCTGAGATGCAAATGTGGAGAACAGTTGAAGGCATTTCAGGGCCCAGCATTTCTGTTGATCTTGGCCTAAGAGAAAAGGATCTTTGTGCAGTAGATATGATGTCACTTCCTGTTAATGGTGACACTAAGAATGTATATACTCTAGTCCATGCAGACTCTAACTTGAAACTAGAAATAACAAATGAGGGACTGAAGGATGCATCCACTGGTGCAGAAGGTTATCTGGCTGAGCTTTCCAATTCTCTTCTGGACTTTACAGCTGATGATGATCTTTTATTCATGGATGTTGATGGAAAAGATGTGATTGATAAGACTTTCTATGATGGTCTGAGTTCACTTCTTTTGAGCTCGCCAAATGATGTTAGCCTAGATCAGATGCGTAATATAAACGAACAAGCATCATCATCAACAGCAGAATGTCTTGGAAATCAATCTGATCCTTGTCCAGGAGAGTCAGGAAAAAATCAGGGATCCTGCCAAACTAGTGACGCTGTTTGTAACACACAGGTCCAGTGTCTTTCAGCTCCAGCAGCTTTGAACCCTCAGTTTCCTGAAATGGGTGATGGAGTTATTTGCTGTGTGTTAAACACTGAGGATCCTGAGATCCCAGACAATGATCATGTTATTTTTCCTGATGAATTACACCCAAAATCAAATTCCATTGTAGCACGGAGGAGCTTGCAAGATGCTGGTAAACTGAATTCTTATTCTGGTAAGGAATTCCTAAACAGTCAAAGACCTAGTGAAGCTGGTTCACTGTCAGTGCAGAGGGATTCACAAAATTCTGGACAGTCTCAGACATGTTCTCAGAGGATAAGATCACAGGTCCAGCCTGAAACTGTTTTATTCCATCCAGTTGGAGATCATGGTATTAAGCACAAATTACCCAGTAGTGAATCTGTTCACAAGATTGCAGGCAATGCTTACGTCCGTTCAACTATGCTAAAATCTGCTGCTAGAACTGGAGCATTGATGCCTACCAAACTAGAAGAGAATACTACAGAAACTGCACTGGTAAAACACTTCTGCAACAACTCACCTTGTGTTTTAGAAGAGAAACCAGCTCTTTGTTCTGATGACTGTAATTGTTGTTCCCAGACATATGTTAGTGTCATTAAAGCAGACATGGATGTTGCAGCAACAATTGGTCAGCAAATTCCAAAGGCCAAAGTTGATTCCACACATATATGTGCTCCTGAACAAGTAGTAACTGAACCCATATCGAGTACAGAAGAGCCACCCATGGAGAGTGATGACGAAGTTCCATATTTTTCAGATGTTGAAGCAATGGTAGTTAGTTTCCAGTTTGACGGATTAATAGGATTGAAGCTATTTAATTAATTTTCCTGTTTCACTGTTTTTGTTAAGCTTGAATGTTTTGCTATTGTTTTTGTTCAGATTCTTGACATGGACTTGGATCCAGAAGATCAGGATATATATTCTAGTGAAGAAGGTAATACACTAGTTAACTGAATGCTTGCATGTATTTATATAGCTCGAAAGGAATGTTTTACCCAGTATTGTACAAATTATTCTGCCTCTTTATTATATTTGAATCTTGATCTTATATAGAAAGGATGAAAGTTTGATCCTGGGTTCCTTGCTTTTGGGTGTCCTTGGTTTCTCATTTTTGCAAAGTTGGTATGTTGGTTTCTATTATTAAATTACTTTGTATCTTGAATTATGATTCAAGTCTTGCATCTTAATGAGTAAGAAATCTACATACCTGGTTATTAGAGCTTTCTTATGTGCATGTGCTCCTTCTTTATGTCTTGTTCACTGAGTTGATTATAAATATCTGTTCATATGAACTCTGTATGATTTTTTTCTTTCCATTACATTCTATATCCCTTATGTTGAGTGACTGTAGAACATTCTCTGCAGTTTCAAGATATCAGAATGAGGAGACAAAGAGGGCAATTATCAGGCTTGAGCAGTGTGCTCATTCTTATATGCAAAGAGCCATTGCATCTCGTGGAGCGTTTGCGGTTTTATATGGTCATCACTGTAAGCATTATATTAAGAAGCCTGAGGTAAATAAGAGCTTCATACATGCTTTTCTTTCTTTCTCTTTCTTTTTCTTTTGCATTGAGGTTATTTATTGAATACCATGAGGGATATTTGTCTTTATCATTTGGAAATATAAGCCATTCAGACTAGACTTTAATGAGCTAAGAACATAAGTTCATTTGTGGTGGTGAGTGTGAAATTCGACGAAGTTGCTTTACCACTAATGTGTTGGTGATATTGATCCCATTTTTCTAGTTCCATCCCTCGTAAGATTGTCTTTTTGTGATTTGTGTCCTCCAGCAGAATCATGACAATGAATTAGCAATTGTCTTCTAGGAGTTTCATTTTGAGGGCGTTACTGTCTGGATGAAATGTTAAAGTATTCTTGAAAAGTTTAATTCCTAAGTTTAGTTCCCAAAATCAGCATGTGGGACGATAGATATTTATTTTTGATGCCGTACAGGTTTTGATTGGTAGAGGGACAGAAGATGTTGCTGTTGACATTGATTTGGGAAGAGAGGGGCGCGCTAATAAAATATCTCGACGACAGGTGAGAGTTTTGCCATTATGATTTAATGTTGTACCTATGATAACCTTTTTCGCTTTTCCCTGAAATTTTTAGGATCCTTTTGAGGATCATATTGGCTTTACAGTACTTTATTCTTTTCTGTTCCATACTCTTTTATCATTCCATTATTCTATAAAATCCAGGAATGTTAAGTTTATATCTCTTTTGTCCTTTTATTTTCAGAAAGCCATAGAAAGGTCTTTCGTTTTTAGTGGCAATATCAAACATGCCATAAGTTGTACCTACTAAATTTCTGTCTTTTGCTGTTTACGTTCTTTGGTAGCCGATGGAGGTCATAAAGCGTTAGCTTTCTGTCAACGCACATATAACACTTTCTACTTTTGTTTGATTAGGCAATTATAAATTTAGACAAAAGTGGATGCTTCCACATAAAGAATCTTGGGAAGGTTTCTATTTCGATGAATGACAAAGAAATAGCTCCAGGACAGAGTTCAATCCTAACTCCTAGCTGTTTGATCGAGGTTTGTTTCTATGACACTTTCTAAGCATTGTCCTTTCTCGTCATAAGATTATAGAAATGCAAGTTTTTTTAGTATGTAATAAGAACAACTTGCATTAGAATAATTACTTGAACCCAAAGGGAATTTTATTTTGCTTAACTTGCAATGAAGTGTGTTGCTTCAAAATGAAAAAAAAAGGGACTCAAAGGGAACTTCTCCCTGCTGAAGTAGGTGTTTTGGCATTCTTTTCAATAATAGTTAGCCACAAGTAGCTTTTTTATGGATGTTCAATACTTCACTGTTTCAACTGACATTCTGAAAGTGGTGCATTTGCAGATAAGGGGGCTGGCATACATATTCGAGACCAATCAAACCTGCGTGAAGCGTTATTTGGATACTGTAAGCCAGAACCATCAAGATGGGAACATCAAGCTTGAGCCGGTGCACAAATGTTGAGGGATTTGAAAACCATCAGAAGGTGCACCCTTTTTTATCAGCTGCGCTTTCTGGGTTCTTTTTGTAAGCCATGTTACAACTGGTGTATAAACTATAACTGCTGGTGAAGAAGGCTGACTAATGTTCTGTCACCATAGAAAGCATTTTCCTTGTATGGAAGATCACTTTCTTTAACTGACAGAACAAAAAGTAAATAGGGATTACCAGTGACAACTGTAGAATAAAATGTTTTTCAAACTGCCCTGTGTTATACCAACGATCGACCATGTTCCAGATCTGAGTGGTAGAAAGCTGACCCGTAGGAATGACAATCGAGCTTCAGATTAAAAATTGCATTCGGCCCGAGTTTTGGTTGTGTACCCTCAAGCCCAAAGTTGCATTCTCGAGATATGAGACGAATCAAAAGAAAAATACATCTGATCATTATCAGTAGTACTGTAGTAGTAAAAATATGGTAAGGACCCAGAATCTCAAAAAGTACATTCCTGATGTAAGATCCAACGGCTGCTGCAACCTCATCTGAAAGAAAATAAAACCCTTGATCTATACTAAAATAGGTGTGGGACCACTAGATTGTTTGTGTATGTCGTGTTTAAGGTAATCCTAAACTCAGTCCGGTCTGCGAATCTCACCATCATGTTCAAGATCCCACTCGGACAAGTCCCATTCTTGAGGTTAAAGTTACTTCCAGAGATGCCAAAAACGAAGTATACACTAAATGTTTCTATGTTTTCAGTACTATTAGTGATCGCTTTGATGGAAGTTTTGTTCGTCGAAGTTGATTCAAGAACCTATACAGGTGACATAAGAGTGCTTGAGGATCTAAAGAAGGGATTGGTGCCGGAGTCTATTGCACCTGGCTCATGCCTGAGCTCCTGGGACTTCTCGTTGGATCCATGCGACCATCTTTTCAGTTCCAAGTTCACCTGCGGTTTCAGGTGTGACCGTGCCGAGTCTGGATTGTTTCGAGTCACCGAGATTACTCTGGACCCGGTTGGTTACTCTGGTTCACTCTCTTCCACCTCCTGGAAGCTGCCTTACTTGCTGATACTTGACATCTCAGACAACTTGCTCTTTGGTTCTGTCCCTGACTCATTTGCTAACCTCACTCGGCTCCGCCGACTCGGGCTCTCCAAGAACTTGCTTTCAGGCCAATTACCTGCTTCACTTGGATCATTCTCCTACCTTGAAGAGATGTATCTTGATGATAATCGTCTAAGTGGAACCATTCCCTCAAGTTTCGGTTCTCTTACAAGGTTGAAAAGACTTGAGATGCAAGGAAACAATCTCTCCGGTGAGCTTCCTGATCTTGGTGTACTCAAAAACCTCTACTATCTCGATGTTAGTAATAACAAATTGTCTGGTCAAGTTTCATCTACACTTCCCAAGTCCCTTGTTGAGCTCTCTATGCGAAACAATAATCTACAGGGAAACCTACCTGAGGGCGTAGGAGATTTGGAGTTTTTACAGGTTTTGGATCTGAGTCATAACAAGCTATCTGGTCCAATCTTGTCAGTCCTTTTTGACCACCCTTCTCTTCAACAGCTAACCCTTTCTCACAACATCTTCACGTTCTTGCAAGTTCCAGGAACATTGGGTTACAAGAGTAAAATAATAGCACTTGATCTTTGCTGTAATGATCTCCGAGGCCTGCTGCCAACTTTTCTTGGTTCAATGCCAGAGTTGTCAGCTTTGTCCCTGGAACACAACAAGTTTACAGGGATGATACCTACTCAGTATGCTCTAAAAGCAGCTGTTCCAAGCGCAAACTCCTCCAGGCTTGAGAGACTCCTACTTGGTGGGAACTACTTGTTCGGGCCAGTTCCTGATCCTCTCATCCATCTAAAACCTGGTTCCTCCAATGTGAGTTTGGTCGACAATTGTTTATACAAATGCCCAGACACGTTCTTCTTTTGTCAAGGTGGGGATCAAAAGTCGTTAGTTGATTGTAAGAGCTTCTGGCCTATGATCCCCTGAAGACTAAACTAACCAGATTCATAGACAATAACATCATCTTCTTCGCTTAGTCATAACTATTACTTCCTATTTTGTTGTTCGGCTTCATGGTTCACAGAGACACTGAAAGACTAAAACAACTGATGGTAGAAAAGTTCACCAAGATCCAAATTTGTCTATTTTGATGCAATCACTTCCACAGTTCAAGGAGAGTAACTTCAGTTTTGTTTTCGGATTTTCCTTGTCATTTTTTATTGTATATCGGGTTCATGACAGTCTAATACAAATTAAACTTTTTAAATTTTTAAATTTTTTATCGTACGGATTTAACTTTTTGTGGAAAATTTAAAACATTAACAAAAAGGCATTTTTTTAAAAGCAAAAGTGAAACAGATACGATAATATTATAGCAGCTTAGCACGGCAAAACATGGAGGAACCTATCTTCTGGTGGACTGGAATCACATGGGCATCACATGTATCTTCTTATCAAGGCATTGAAGTGTTTAAATTTTAATTTCTAACCGACTATCTCCATATGGGGTTCTTTAATGTCCTCTTCCCAAGCGTTTAACAAACTCAACATGGAGCCATTCTCTTATGTCCTACCTAAGGTAGACATTAGTTTCTATATTTTGTTATCAGTGGGATCGGATCAGTCTCAGACAGCGGTAAGACTGCATACTATTTCCGAGTCTGGATTCTCTATCCAATATTATGGTGTGTTATTCTGTCTCATAAATCTCAGTCATTCATTTATGTGGGTCCCGCATAAATGAACGTGGGATCCGCATAATTGAATGGTTGAGATTCATGAGACAGAATAAGACACTATAATATCAGACAGAGGATCTCGTCCCACTATTCTCAGACTCTTACTGAGTATTGTATTTTATTCTCAAATGGCCGCCAAGTATTCAATATCTTTAGTTTGGTATTAATTTTAGTTTTTTTAAAATCAATTACCTTTTTTTTTTTAAATAACAATGAAACAAATGCAATATGAATATTAAACATGAACTAATCAATTGTTATTTTCATGATAATTTAACTAAACTCTTGAACTCGAACCAAATTAATTAAATACGACTAAGACTAATAATTTATTATAATTATTTTAAATTATGAATTTAAATCAAATTTAGTTAGCTAAAGTCGAACTTAAGAGTTAAGTTGGGTTATTATATTATTGATATTTGATTATTTCACATATGATGTTCCCTCAATTTTTTTTATTATTTTAAAACCACAACCTATGGAAATGAGTGTTTCTAAAAAACCAAAATTTAAAATAAATTTTATTAATAATTTTAAGAATGAAAGAATTTTTATAAGATTTTTTAAATTATAAACTCTTTTACCCTTTTAGTTATTAGTAATAGTCACATTTAGAGTGTATATAATGAGAGCTTGGGAAGTGCTTGATGGGCTTTTATGAGCCCATTTTTGTAAATGAAAAAGAAATATATTCAAGCCCAGTTTTAATCCTTTTTGCTAAGGTTGACAAAGTGAACAGAGATTCATAAATTTATATTTGATGACTGATGATTTGTGCAGTGACTTAAATATATTTGTTAATTATGGATTGAGATAGCGATACATAAATCAGCCATCACAATAACAACAATACGCAGCAGCAATCTTGCTCAGATACAAAGACCGGATAAATTCAGTAGTATGCAGTCTTATCCTTAACTAGCAGAGAAACTATTTCCAAATGACCCATATGAATAAATAAAAATGAAAAGAAAAATAGAAAGGGAAAATAAATAAGTAAAGAAAGGTAAAATTAAAAAACCATAAAACCATAAAATAAAATAAACATAATAATAATAATAGGGGAAATAAAATATAATAAAACTAACTAATATATATAAATAATAGTAATAATAAAAATAAAAGTAATAAATAATAGTATAAATAAAAATAAAAGTAATAATACTAATAATATAAATACTAATAATAATAATAATCATCATCATAAACATAATAGTAATACCAATACTAACAGGGGCGGATCCAGAAAACTTTTTAAGTGGGGACAAAATTTTAATGGGGGCAAAATTTTAATTATAGCAAAATTTTATATTTTTTATACAATCAAATTTTCAAATAATAATTTTTACAAGTAAAATCTTTTGAAGGCTTCAAAGGGCCGGTCACTGTGGCTCCGCCACTAAATACTAATGCTAATGCTAATAATACAGATATTAATAATAATAATAATAATAATAATAATAATAATAATAATACATAATTACCACTAACACTAACTACAAAAGACAAGAGTTAAAATATATAAAAGAATTACTTGGATTTTTTCACGAGAGATCATTTACCTGAATCTTAGCAAGTCAAAGTTTTCTATCGTGGGTCATGTAGTTAGTAAGGTATAACATTGTCACATCTTTTTGAATCATCTTCTCCTAATTCGAACAAGATCTGACAATTCAACTTGATTGAATTTCAGATCAGAACTGAATTGCTTTCCGAGAGTCAAATCGAATCAACAACAAAGCCCAACTCAACCCGACCAATTTTCATACTTAAATGCATCAAGTTACAAACAAAGATGTGAAATGTACTTTGTACAATGCACGAATGGAATCTTTGCTTCTTTACATACCTTAGGACAGGTATCCATTCCAGGCCCATGCGTGGCAGTAGGTATCGAAGTTATTCTTTCCCCGCCAGCTTATTACTTCAGCTTCAGATCCAGACGAGTGCTCCAGGGAAGTCGTTTTGTAATATTCTGAGCAGGTTCACAGTAAATAATGATCGATTTCAACTCAGACCCAACTTGATTTATTGTCATTCTCGTTCCAAAATTAGGATAAAAGATATAAATATTCCTTGTAATTTAAAGAATCTTATAAATTTAATTAAAGTTGACTTAAATTATTAATAATGAAGAAAAACTTGTAATATAAATTGAATCAATTAAATCTTATTTATATTAACAATTTATTATAATTATCTTAACAATTTATTATAATTATCTTAAATTAATAATTTAAATCAAATTTAATCAATTCAAATCAGGTTTAAGAATTGAGTTGAGAGATCATATTAGTGACATTTATTAATTCATCTCTAATATTCATATTACATAAAATTCATCTTTGTTTTTTAATAGAAATTTACAATAAGAGATTTTTTTAGAAAACTGAAAATTACTTTTTTTTTTTAGAATTTCAAAAATCAGGAAAAATTTTTAAAATTTCTTAAACTACATGGTGTTGGAGAATTAATTCAAATTTGAAGTTGTTTAAATTCCTTTAGAATAGGTCTTAGATTATCTTAGAATAAGTCTT
>JANKOD010000006.1:1579847-1605856 GCA_026284645.1 Erythroxylum acuminatum | reverse complement strand
CTCCTCCTCCTGCACCACCATCACCTCCGCCTCCCCCGCCACCGCCACCGCCACCGCCACCACCACCCCATCCCCACCCAACACCACCCCCACCTCCACCACCACTACCACTACCACCTCTGTATCTGTTCTTGTCGTTCACCACCACTTCAATGCTAGTTGACTCGTTCTGGCTTCCTTGTCCCATGTCTAGGGAAGTGACATTAACTTGAGAACGAGCAGCAGTAGCACCACCACCACCACCTTCTGTTGCTTCTTCACCTCTCAGTTGGATGGTCATCACTAACAACAAGAGAAGCCATAGCAATAAGCTTCTCGTAAATATCTCCATCCTCATACACATAACAATATTGTCAACTTCGTACTGAGGATTTATATAAGCCCCTACTTCAGTGTCCAACCTAAACAATTAATCGAGCTCTCTTCCAAAGTGAGAAACGAAAACAACATACCTTAATACACAATTTGTCCCCACCTACATACAATATAGTGCCTACCAAATGCGCCCACACATGCCCACTTCTATATCACGCGCTACCACCTACTGGTTTTGACAGACAGGGATAGCTAGGAAAAATCAATTAAACAAAAACTTTATTTGATTATTCAAGTAGTTAGTACTTGGGAATAACTATACTTGATGGTGTGCATTGTGAACCTAAAGGTCCTAAACCGTTAGTCCTATCTTTGCTTGTCAATAACGTCTGGAAATGGAAGTGTATACAGGACGTTGTGGTCTCCAGAAGAGCTGGTGGGGGTGGTTCGTTCTCTGTCACACATACATGAGATGAGAGGTTCCTTGTGAAGGTGTAGGAAGTTAATTGATTTTCCTGATATGTTGGTGACCATCTTGCCTGATGCTTCCACTCTACGTGGTGGGTGGGTGGTCCACCATGCCAATAAGCTTGCATCAAAGCACCAACGCTTCTCTCTTCTCCTACCGAGTCCGAAAACCTTCCCTCTCTGCGATGTCTGCCAGGTGTTTGTCTTTTTGCTTCTATGTTGTTGGTTTATAGTGAACATCAATAAGTGGGTCTTTCATTTTTGTAGGAAAAACGGGCTTTTTTGTTCTGCCAACAAGACCGTGCGATTCTGTGTAGAGACTGTGACGTTCCAATACATACAGCTAATGAACATACTCGAAAGCACGATAGGTTTCTTCTTACAGGGGTTAAACTCTCTACTACATCGGCTGTTTATGCGTCTTCTACGGCTACAACAGAAAGTTCGGATCTTGTTCCTGATTCTAAGTCTAAGCAACAACCACAAGAAGCATCAGTAAAAGAATTGCCTGCATCTGTTGTTCCAACAAACTGTAACCCACTTCCAATAGCTAAAAGCTTACCTTCAAACACATCCGTGAATGAGGTTGAGTCATGTAGCTTGGTGTCAAGTGATCAAGAAATTGCTGCGTTACCAAGTAGTAGTATATCAGAGTACTTGATAGAGATGCTTCCTGGGTGGCATGTCGAGGACTTCCTTGATTCCTCTTTGAATCCCTTTGGTTTCTGTAAGGTTTGCATTGCTTTTCTTTCTTGTTCTGTTGTTTTTATTGTTAACTTACTTCGATCCAGTTTTACTCTGTCTTATTCTATCTCATGAAATTTCAGCCATTTATTTTGCAGAACTCACGCAGGTCCCTGCGAGCTCCATATAAATAAATGACTGATATTTATTGGACACAATAAGACATCATAATATTAGACAGGAGATCTAGACTCAGTTTTATGATGGGTCAGTCTCTAAATTTCAGCCTGTGACTTGACCCGTCTCATCCTTATTTTTTAAATAAAAAATTACAAAATGAAATAGTTTTCGACAAAACGACGTCGTTTTTGTTATTTTAGTTGGGTCACGAGCAGGCCCGTAACCCAGTAAGGTCAAACTATTTTGACTTGTGGCTCGCCTATAGCCCGGTTGAGTCAGGCTAAAATTGACATTCTTATTCTTCGTTAGGCTTCCGTTGCCCATGGCCCGATAAGATCGAACCATTTTGACCTATGGCTACCTGGAGCCCAATCAACCTGACTCAAAATTGGGCTGGGTCAAAATTGACATCCTTATTTTTCGTTAGACTTCTGTTGCACTACTAAGACGGGCAAAGGTATAGTCCGTATTCCCTAATGCTACTTTGTCACCACATTTGGAGCATAAAGGCAGGGTGGCTATTGGGCATGAGTCCAGTTCAATTCGATCCGGATCAATCTAAAATTAATAAGTTTGGTTTGATTTGACCAAGATTTCGATCAGACTAAACAACCTAAACCTGTTCAGAATAACATTGTTTTAGACAATTTAACTGAATTCAACAGTTTACGAATCCAATTGGGATTCAGGTCGGACTCAGACCAGGGGTTATGGGTCTGCTGGCGGCCGGTCCACCGTTGCCATTAAAGGTTAGAAGAAAGCTTTCTTTTGCATATTTTTTTTTCGCGTCAAACATCTGTGAATAGTTTAGCTACAATGAAGGCTAACAGCGCAAATTTTCATTGGACAGAACTGAAATTTCCAAATGCTGTAATGAACTAGCAATCTACTTGTCCGACTGAAACTCACTTTGTTCGGTCTCGTCTCGCATAAATAAGATTTGACAGGTGGTCTTGGCAATGAGATCATTACCGAGTTAGGTGCGGATCTTCTGTTCTTGGACTATTATATTTGGCATCCTAAGAACTGGATAGAAGTTTTCAATCTCAAGTTTTTCGAGTATTTCCTTTGTCTTCCAAAGATACGAAGAATGTCCATCAATATGCTCTGTTATATCAACCTGCAAAACCAGTGAGATTCAGTTGACCTCAAGATTGAAAGAATTTGCAGACTGCAAGTTATTTGGCAGGTGCGGGAGATTATGACAATGAAAATGTTTTATAGAGAATTATTAGTGTCCATGATCAACTTTATTTGGCCATGTAGTTAGATTGGAATCACAATTGCAGACGATTTGAGCACAATTGCAAGAATACGAATGTAATTGCGAAAAATTATAGTAACAATCCAGACAGCAACGACAATATTGCATCCACAGTTTAAAACCATGTGAAGTACTAAAGACAGTTGAATCTCAAAATGAGAGATGAGTTCTTACATTCTCCACTCCAGGTACGATAACAGGTTGAATCCCAGCTAATCCTTCTGAAAATAAACTGCGCATATCAAAGCATTCAGAAACTCCAAAGGAAACAACCCAAAGTGCTTATGAAAATAGTACATTATATGTGTACTATTTTGAAGCCTGTTCTACGTGATCTTCAATTTGGAATTCTACTGAGTCAAGATGAGAAACATTATGTATCAAAAGGATATGATCTTAAACAACCAAAACTATGGCATATGGACGAGGTGTTCATTATTCTCAGAAAATGTTGGGGTTTTCAAACAATTTCAGAGTGCAACGGAAGTGCAACTTCAATCCACCATGGCTAATATGTAACGCCAAGGTGGGATCACCCTTACCATCTGTACTAAGCACAGAATTCTTGTTCAGTACTCTCTGATTTAATATGTCCTAAGAGTTCATCTTTTGCAGATGCTGCAAATAGTTATCTACCTGGCACGGAACGTAATTCCAAGTGTCCAGTCGCTTGTTGAATAAGCATTGATAAATCTACCAGGAACCAACTACACATAAATATCTGGTATTAATGATATGTATTAAGAGATGAACAGGACATGAATAAACTTTCTTGCATATTGCCATACAGAAGTCCTACCTGGCGAACATCCTCCCATTTTTCACCATTTATTGGAACCGGTGCTCCAAGAAGAACAACTCTTTCCACCAATCCACCTACAGAAAAATAAAGAGGTATTGCCTTTACCAAACTACCCCTATCCTAATATATGAGGAACTGGATAGTTTACTACCTACCATTGTCTCCTTTTGTTTCAGCCAAACACTGAAGACATCTGAATATAACTCGGGCTCCCAGTGAGAAACCTACGAGTGTAACTGGTCTGAAGCATGCGCACCAAAACAAAGTAACCGATTCAAAACAATTGTGATGAATGAGTTGAAATTATGTTCATGACAACAGCGGATCATTTTACCTGTTCCCTTGGTATCCTTTCAGCAACACCTCAGCGAGCATCTTTCCAGCTTTATCAGATCTGGGAATATTTAGTTAACAACAGAGAAGTTTAATACAAAGAGCACATGTTTCTTTCAACCAGAGGAAGATTCCCATGGATGAAATGAATTACGTGCGTGCAGTAACTAAACTATTCAGCAACATTTGATTCCAACCTATCGACTGCAATTGCCCATTTGCTGTCTATAAGATCAGATGCTGTCATCAATGATGCTGGTAGAGCCAGTGTTGACAGAAGAGCGCTAAGCGCTGCTACCATGGCGCCTTCTTTCACCAACTGCAAAGCAAATTCTGTAAAAGAGAAAAGATCATCAATAAAGTGTATGAACTTATACAGAATGGCAACAGTAGAAGTTGCAGAGTTTGAATAGAGTACTTGAAGTAAGCCATTCCTGTATGGCAGTGGTAAGTGCAATCAAATTCTTAGTTTCCCACTGCAGAAGATACCTAGAAGTCGTACAATTATATCAGTATCGTTACTTATAGGGGAAAATGCGAAGCAAATAAGTCAAAGGTATCATCATTTTAGCAACAGGAAAAACTTTCAATTCCATTTCAAAAATAAGTTTAAGGTTCAGCTCCAAGTTTATCTACCGCTGGTAGTTTGAGTTCATGAGTAATAAGCTGCAGGAAAAGATTTCTGAAACAAAGATGCTCTAATACTTCACCTAGAGTTGCTCAATAAGCCCAATTGGGAAGTAAGTCCAAACACAAGACAGCGTCCCCATAAAAATGAAAAGATATGCCTTGAGATCCCAAAGCTCTCCAAAAAGCTTACTTACCTTTCCAAATTATTCATATGATCTTCCCAGGGCTTAATGGGATCTTCATTTTCTAATACAAGTCCAGGGACCATGATTCCAACTGCTAGCCGCTGACAAGAAAAGTCATCATCATCATAGTAAATCACCAACAATGAAAGAAGAAGCTATAAAGCCCACAAGGTAAATGCTAAACATAGAACTCCATTGATTAAGTGTTAAAAGTTATGTAAGCAAGTGGCACGGGAGGTGAACTCACGCCTTGCTTATGATTGTCTCCAATTTCAATGAATTCAAACTCTTCCATGCTACCAATTCTTCTAGCCATTTTGGTCCCCACGAGGCCAGCCCCAGCAACTGTTAACAGAAGATGAGAAACAATATCTTTGTTAGCCTCGTAATTTATCCTACAAGTAAGCATGACAAACTAGCTTGCTAATTTGCCATCCCTGTAGTATGTCAGTGTTAACTATCCCAGCTATAAATCAGCTTCTCTAACTGTATCTGCTCCATTGTTCACTCTATTTGCAAACTGTTCCTCTGTTTACAGTCGTCCATTTGACCTAGAAGCGTGCAGCTTGCTTAACAACGTGATTTACACATCACCAGTTTCGGAGAGTTTGAGTTCATGATTACCTTGTATAATGAAAATATCTGGTGGTACAGGCAATTCCGTATCCTTAAAACTTATAGAACTTCTATATGTAGAACTATTCCAAGACTGGATCTTTCTAAGAGACTTCTAATATTTTCACAATCCTGATCAGGAATTTTCTGAAAGTTCAGAGTTATGTTACAAGCAAATGGCATATTTTCAAGCATATAAGCTCATCAATCGACTTTTTAAAAAGCTAATCCATCCTGCATATCAACTTTGCAAAGTCCAGATAAAAGTAACTCAGTGGCCAAAAAGCATGAAAGCAGACATCAAATGGATACGGTATTGTTTTGAAGAAATTGATAAACTAAGGTGCAATTGTATTCAAATGTCAGTTCAGAGTCAGAAAACTTACAAGTTATGGACATGAACACAACCATTAATTAGAAAGGACTTGAGCAGAATCACTTAAACTAGTTCCATCACATGAAAACCTTCAAAATGAAACTATACCTCCAAATGAAGCAGCAACTGCAACAGAACCATAAAATGATGTTGTCATAGTAGCCAGTGAAGGAGCCAGTATCATCAATCCTTGAGTAATTGCTGGGGCAGCAAGGCCTATCAAGATATGACAAAAACATGACGTAAAGCTAACCAGAAAGTCCAAGAAATCTTCTATCAGATGCGGATGGCGAATATACGTACCACCAGAAACTGCCATCAAGGTTCCTCCGGTTAATGCAGCAACACCAACAGTACCCCCACGCTTCATTTTATCCCAAGTGCTCTCCGAGGGTACATCTTTATCATCAATGCCGTCTTTCTCTTTTTCTGAATCCATCAGAGAACAAGCAACCAGGATCTCCATGGCTTCCTACAAAAAGAAATAGAAGTGCACAGAACATTGGATTCATGGTCTTCTTCCAAAGAGCACACAGTGTAACAAGAGAAAATCATAAAACTGTTGCTTCATTCGAGATTGGAAAATGACTAGTGTTGCTAGGACAAACCAGTTCTGTCCAATTGATGTCCAGCCATGCAGCCAGTAGTCGCAGAGCCACACGGTGGCGAGCATCATAACCTTTTCCTGATTGTGAAGACTTACTTCCACCTTTAGCAGTTTCTGCAACACAAGCTGCAAGAAGCTCATAGAGTACAGTCACTTTCCTCTCGTAACTCAATCGATTTCCCTCTTCTAGCGCTTTCATGGATGTCCTATGTCCAGATCCGTTGGGGGATTTTGCGTCATTAGATTCTGCAACCATATCACAGATTCAACGGTGTTCCAATACTAATCAATATCAGATTGCAATTAATGTCAGATCGATTAGTCTCCTACCAATCCCCTCCGAAGAATCACAGACTCCCTCCATGTTAAGTGCTGTAGCATCAACAGTTTTCGATAAAGCCCGCTCCTTGTCCTTTCTCTCTGAACAACTTTTCTCACTTTCCCCTGCCTCCGAGAGCAGTGTTAAGAGCTGTCATACAGAAATTCAACATCAAAACAAGAAAATTAACTGAAACACCCAAAAAAAAAAATCCATCATATTTCCACATTGCAAAGAAACAGTTCCATTATATTTTCCAATGACATAAAGATACATAGATCAATAAACAAAATTCCATACCGCTCCTGCATGATGCCTCACTTGCGTGGAAGAACCAGCAGTCTCTTTCAATCCATCCCAAGCTTTATCGTCAACGCCTAACATCCTGTTATTAATCAATTAATCACATATTACCTCATATTCTTTTCCCATTGATTATTTTCATAGGATATTGGTTTCGATTTATTGTTTAGAATAATATTTGAGCCACTTCCTCGCCTCTTTCAGTAACTTTAAGCTCAATGCCATTTGACGCTACACATATCCTTATAATGTGGCCCCAACCCCATGAGCTTCCCAGATCAAAATATTACCTGAAAACTGGCAAAAGCAAGCCAGAGCTTTCGTGGATCCAAAGATTAGGGTTATCGGAGACCGAAGCGGTTTTACCGATGGTGGCGCCATCACCGACGGGCTCCTTATCGAGAGAAGGGAGGGACTTGGAAGGCTGAGTGAGGTGGATCTGAGACTGGTGAAGAGCAAGAGCGAAGAGTGAAGCTGCTGCATATTTCTGAGTCGGCGTCAGTATCGAACCCTCCATTGTTATGATTCAGAGTAACGGTTTCAGAGAGAGAGCGAAATGCAATTGTATAACCGTTTTCTGATTTTTTTCTTACTTTTTAAAAATTGCACAGAATTCGCGGGAAAGTAACGGCTATCTCTCCCTCCACCACACGCGGGACACGTGGCCAATCAAAGCCTTAGTATTCGTTCTCAGTCTTACTACGAAACAAATGGATTGGTGATTAACAAAATTAGTTAAGAATATATTTCGTAAATTACAAAATCGATAAAAAGAAATTTTACAATCTAAAATATTACTGTCTAATATTTTTATTATTCATTATAATTATAGTCCTCTTTGTAAATAGTCTCTTTAATAATTAAGAGTAAGACTATGTACTATAAGATTTCCTCAAATCTTGCATTTTAGCAGAATTTTAACTGAGAGTTGTGTTGTTATAATTATCAGGAATGTGAATAGGGGTGAGCATTATTCGGGCCGGTCCGATTACCCGGCCCAGCTCGAATTAATTCGGGTAACAAATTTTCGAATTTCGGGTAATTCGAGTTTTACCCGAATTATTTTCGGGCCGGAGTCGGGTAACTCCAAAAAAATTCAGGCCGGCCCAATTACCCGAATTACGTTATAAAATTTCAGGTAATTCGGGTAATTAGGGTAATTCGGGCCGGGTAATTCGGTAATTCGGGTAATTCGGGTCAGGTAAGCTCGGGTTAGAAAAAGTTCGGGTTCGAGCCGGGTAAGATGAAAAAATTTCGGGTAATTCGGGCCGGGCCCGAACAGTGAAATTTCGGCCCGAATTACCCGAATGCTCACCCCTACTCTATACAGTGATAAACTGATAATAAATGTAGATAATGGTTTCTGTGTATTATTTTGGAGACGAGGTTACAATTGAATTTATACGGAAGTATTGGCATACAAGATAAGATGAAATAAAAGTAAAATCTGTAATACAAAAATAAAAAAAGCAAATGATGCACATGTCTATCACTTTCTTTCTTAACTTTCGTTGGGATGAAAATTATAAGATTAGTGTAAAAAATTAACGTTATAAATAAACTAAAAAACGTATAACTCGATTTAAAAACCTTATAACTAGACCTAATTAATATCCTTTTTACTCTCGACCTATTTTCCAAGTTTCGTACTCTCTTCTTTTATAAAATATCATTTTGCTCCTTTTATTTTCTGGGTTGATTGGTATAAATATACATGAGAGGAGGCAAGACAAAGTCGACATCTCCAATTTTGAGCGTGTAAGTGTGAGTGATTATTATCATTGTATTCTTAAAGAGTTAGGGACTCGGATTATCTAAAGCTAAGATTTTCAATGCATGAGAGGAGCATTTGAATGATTTCTATAACTTTACCACGTTTTTCTAATACTTTTGAAGTAGAAAATTATAGACATTGAAGAAGCTCGGTAATATTTGTAAATACCAAGTTGAACTAGAATGCTATTTCTGGTTCTAATTCTTTTACTCCTCTAATTCAGAAGAGAAGTTTTTTTTTCCCCCTTACTTAAAAAATAAGAAGAAATTGTCTTGATCATCTTATATTCTTTGAAAGGTAATGTTATGAATTAATTACATTTAGTTAATTTATCTTGTCAATATGGTGTTTGATTTTTGTGGTTACTGCAACACTTAGTAAGACATATCATATCAATGGAGGTAAAAGAGAAATCTTTATGCCGTTGAACTATTTATGTTCATGGAACCAAAAGACAAAATTAAAGAGCTAGAAAAGTGTTTCAACTCTTAGTGTTGACATGCATAAGCTAGCGAGATGGTCTAAATGTAGGTTGTGGACTCTGAATATTTTTTTTTTATAAAAATAATTTGGATAAATAAAATTTGTTATCTAACTCAAAGTTAATTTGTGATGAGGATAATAATCTATTTATATAGTAGAATTTTCAAAAGAAATCTTTATTAAATTTTAAATAAATTGTGAGATATTAAGTAGGTATTTATGAAAATTCCATTAATTCACACAATTTGCCAAAATTTTAAAGGAAAATAATCTGAAAATCCACTATTCTATCATGGGTAGGCATTTGGTGAAACTGGAGACTAAGGCTTGAGCCCAAGACGTAGTGATTCTTCAATGTCCAGGCTAGCAGTTTTAAGAGAACCGTACGTGTCTGTATGGGGGATCGTGGCTCAGAAATTTGTGGCTTACGTGAGTCTTATTAGACCAAAATAGGTAATGGGCCTAAATTATGCTTAAAGATGTACTAACAAACAAGGGCTGCTATTGGGTCAATGTGTGGGCTGCTAAATCCTATTTCTGTTTTTGTTTCAAATGCGTTGGGTCAAATCATGCCACTCCCAATAGTGTTGGCATCTGAGTAATGTCATTTTTGGGCTAACCTTGCATACAAAACCTAATCAACAGAGATTATCGGAGCGAATCCGTTGATTCCATTGTACTAGTATTCTTTTTTCAAGTTTTCTGCGATGTCCTACTTTTACTGGTAGCAAACAATAAAAGAAATGTTCTTCTGAAACTGCAGCAATTAATCGAGGATATTCCATCTGAAACTTAAAAGATAGAGAATGGCCTCAAAAAGTTGAGACGGCTTGGCTGTGCATTTGTTCGTGACCCGGAAGTTAATGTACAGTCGAATGCATCCACTATCCAATTAACCATCTTTTTCAGTTTGTCAAGTGCATATATGGAATAACTCAATAAACTAAACAATTGGCTTTTAGAAACAAAAAGAAAGAAGAAAACGCCTAAACGTAGACCCTGCATATGCATGCAGCAGTGTAGCATACACATGAGGAATAACACCTTCCTCTCCATGCCCAGAAGAAAGGAATTACATAGGAATGAATGAATACTAAGGCAATCTTTCTTTGATGTTCTAAGTCGCAAAAGACTGAAATGACGCTTTATTCATAACAAACATGGGAATCAGCTAATGTGTGCCTGATAACGAGATAAATGAACCAGCAAAGGAATTTCGATTTTATTTTTGGCTAGCTCCAAGAATATAAATGTCGAGAAGCTAACTAGTCTTATTTTCAACCAAGAGAAAAAAAAACAAAAAGATGACTAGGGAAATATTCCGCAACAATACAACTTGGCAGCATGAGATCGAGCATGTAAAACTGATAAGGGTTTTGGAACAAATTCCGCAGGAGTCGTTGAACCAGGAAAACGCAACGCATTATGACATGATAACTCTTTTAGCTAGTATGGATCATATGTATGGAAATGTGAAAAGGGGTTATAGAAAAGGAAATAATTAAAAAGAAGAGACACGTTGCTTCACTGATATATTACCTGAGAAAAGCGTGACCGTCAAGAAGGGCAAGTTGGCAAACAGTTCTCAAATTTGTAATACGTACATGATTGAAACATTACCTCATGCTAGCGTCAAATTTGGTAAGTATCAACAGTATCCCCTATGAAATAAACCTTTCCTTTTCCTTGATTCCCATGTCTGCTTTGTAAATACCTTTTGCAAGATATATCATTTCTATCTTTCTCTTCCATTTTCCACTTGTGAGGTTTATATCCCAGTAGTTTACGAAGAGAAATGTTTTACTGTATTGTTTTTAACTGTAAAGCAGAAACAGCAATTGTAGCCAGGATCATATGATTATTGAAATGTTGTCCTTTTCAATTTGCTAGTGATTCATGACAATATATGCGCCTTGTAATCATTGGTATTTCCTCTCATATATTCTTGATTGTGGTCATCTCTTATTACAAACATCATTTTTGTTGTACAATCTTTCTTCCAACATTCCTGGTGTTGTAGACGGAAATATTTAATGACGAATGTATCGTAATCGTAATTAAGCCTAATTGACTGCAACTTCCTTAATCTTATAACCACTGGAATGTTAACTGTTAGTAATTGAGAGAGAGCGAGATAAATGGTCATCATGATCTGAGGGATCACCGACATATGCAGCTTCTTAACTCCAATCATGAAGAATTTGAGGCAGAAGAAAACCTATGTTGTTGGGGACCTGGAACCTGGGACCTGGGACGTCCACCTTCAACTTGAAGGGGCGTATATAACACTAAAAAATGAAGAAAAAAAACTAATGCTGTGACACAATCTCAAAAGTGGTTAATAAAGGTAGCTTTCCATTGTGAAAAGCAGTAGCATAAACCATGCCAAAGTTGACAAATCAAAAAGAAGCAATTCTTATGGGTATGAGATATGACTGTGAATGTGAATCAGGGACCACAAATCCAGGCCTGATGAATTGTATGATATTTGTTACTTGTATAAGAATTGTCCTAATCTCATACAAAAGGACCCAACCAAAATTTGTTGCTGAGTTTAATTTGTCTTCCACATGGAAAATTAATATCTATATCATCTAGCCGTTTAGAACAAGTTAATAAGATCTATACATTTGAACATGAGCCACAAACGATTCAATCACTTAGCTTGGTGATCTCAGAGAGGGACATAACTCCTAACTATTAAAACATAAGAATATTTTATTTTTCGGAAAAAAAGATGTCATATCCAGAAGAGGAAAGAAATATCTCTATGATTCTTGCACCAATCACTGGCAATTCCAATTTAGCCACTAGTAAATAAAATTGTTCTTTCCAACTATAAAGTAAAGGATGCAAAAACTATTCTCGACCCATGGAACCAATACCCATAGTGTCCTTAACCAACTATAGCTTTTTTTATGTATATATATATGTATCGAGTATTTAACAATACCTAAACTACTTATCAAACACCACCATCTTATGCCAAGACTTGTGGGTATATCCCAACAAAGCACCAGCCAAGCTATATGGCAAGTATATCTTTAACCTGCTAAGTCATGCAGCAACTGAGCTCCCATCAAGTTCCTGTAAGGCAAATTCTGGCCTTCTCCATCTAGAAGCGAGTATTGAACTGGTTGGCAGTCTTCACTATGATCTCTAGCGTAAAACAGAGAGTTTTGAGAGGCAGGAGAGAAGGCTAAGCTCACTCCAGTCCCTCCATGCTGTTGCAACCCCAAAGTCAATGATACACCACCACTGTTGAAGGTTTGGCTAGTGGCACTATGATGATCATTAGCATAAGAAACCCCACCAGCAGATTGTTGATTGTATGTAGAAAAATCTAATTGGAGAGGACCAAAGTTGCCAAAGTTCTGGTGTGGGTGATGCAAGTGGTGATTTTGGAAGGTTTTAATGCCTTTTGAGTTGTCATTTCTATCTGGGCTAGAGATAATGGACGAGAGGCACTCAGAGTCAATCCGAGTGAGCTGATCTGGAGTTGGCTTCTGATCCACAGAGGACAGATTATTATTTGGCCGGTCGTTATTGTCGTCAAGATCAGTAACCCCATCTGTAGAAGCCATGTTGTTTTCGTGCTCTTTCGACTCTTCCAAGTACATTTCTTCTACCATAGGTTTCCAAAGTCTCACTCTTGCATTGATGAACCAATTAGACACCTGTGAAACAAAAATATAGCATGTACGGACAAATGGCATCAGAAATTTAATATGCGTAGTGATATAACATGCACATAATATAATCGATGCAAATCACGATCAATGAAATATACAATTAATCTGCGGATATCAAGGAGAGAATGTCATTATCTTCATGAATGGCTACATTATGCACACAATAAGACAAAGAGATGTAGACGTGCCTGGCTTCTTGAGAGGCCAGTTTGGCGAGCTAAGATATGTTTATCAACATCGTTGGGATACCTGCAAGTTTAACCATGAAAGGTCCTGTGTCATAACTCAGAAATGAACTTTTGAGAGTTAAGAACTACATGTAAATGTACTTTCACTAGGCTTTCTTATTCTGTGTCCGGCGAGCGCGAGTGAGAGAGAGAGAAATGGGCCCTATGTAAGAGAATCAAATCCATGCAAAGACGAAATACGAGAGGCATATATGGAAAGAGAGCTAGAAGATTGAAAATAACATGACAAACACAAATGTAGACATAGAATATAAATGGAGGGAGGTGGGTGGAAACTAACAAAACATATAATACAAGTGAGACGGAACATATATGTGATCATCATTTATAACAGTACTAATAGGAACAACAATATGTATTATTTTCTTGTTCATTTGGATGAAAAAACAATGATTCCCTCTCAAAATCTACTTTGTAGTGTAGCTGATTGTAGCGGAGTTGTGTGAAGACTACTGTTCAGTACGATAGATTATCTAATAAAGAAAGACTAGAGAGAGAGAGTGACTAACGGGTGTAGGAAGTGTTCAAATAACCAGGCTCGAAGAACCGAAACCGATCGTTCCGGTAAGCCTCTTTGCGGCCTCCATGGATGACTCTCCATCATGCTCATTTGTTGAAAGGCTCTTTGTTGTCTTAAGGCTTGATCAATTATCCTCAGCCTTGGGGTTTCACCTCTTGATGTGCCTGGCGCAACAGGATCTTTCTCTCCCATGGCTTTCTTTGTTGCATGAATTTGAGACACAATCCCATCTCTTAAACACCTGAAATGCCTTGACATGGCCTTTGATGCCAAAGCTGAATATACTGTAGCTGCCCCAGTTCCAGCGGTAGCTTCAAAAGATGAGACTACAGCTTTCATTTGATCGCAGTAGTGCCTGTATCTTCTGTCCACCTAAATTTAACCACAGGAAATGACAGAGACAGGAGTTAATGAGAGAGTTGGAAGTTTCTCTGATGACAGTTACAGATAGGAATATATATTTATATACAATCTGGTAGAGTAATGAGATGAAAACAACGACGCCATGAAAAGAAAAATGGAATAGATGTTTCTTCAAGAGAATTAAAACTAACTTTGGTTGTCACGGAGTGGATTTATGGAGAGGCCCCAAGTCGCGAAATTAGTTCAAGAACCAAATTGGAGAACCCCAACTAATCAACAACTAGTAAAAGTTTGGGATCTCTTTTTAGTGCATGGAAACAGTTATGCGGTTGATTTTACTTTTGAAAAGAATAAGCGAAAAAGAAGGGATCTTATGGATTGAAAAAAGGGAATGAAATTTGAGATAACATGTATACCTCTTCCAGCATCGAAAGCAGCTTTGTCTTTCTCTTCTGCAGCTCCATAAATTCGAGAGAGTACAAAGGTTGCTTTCTTGAAGAGCTGCTACTTCCATTCTCATCGTCCCACTGTCTTGTCTTGTGGGATTTTAGCTTTTGTGTATCATTGTGCTTCGTACCAAGGCTGCAGAACTCGTTCAGGAGTTCTTGTACAGGACCTAGATACTTAGAGTTCCTAAGTTGAAACTGACCTTGATGATGCAAATTCGCAGCTTTTGTCAAAAGATCATCTTGGATTATCCGTTGCTCCCGTTGAATACTTGAAACTGGAGCAGACTTCCCAAGGAAACCATCTATAGAATTATTTGAATGCAGAAACCTCATTTCTTCTTGCGGATTTGCATGATTATGATGATTGGTTGTGTGCCTAAACTCAAAGGACTGTAAGCCAATGCTTGAAGGATTGGTTGAACTCAGTGAGAGTGAAAGACCTTGACTTGGCCTCTCATTTCCTTCGCAAGGAAAGACGCACCTCAAAGAAGAATCATCAACAACCAACCTATTTTCTTGCCAAGAAGCTGAGTCTGGTGCAACCATTAGATTCTCATTACTTGTCTCGCACATCCCAGTTGTGAAATCAGGTTTATTGTACTCGTGTTGATAGAATTCGCTGGTGGATTCATTGATTGTTTTTGATGTTGAAGAACCACCAGGATTGTTGTTCCCTGATTTGTTGAAGAACCCTTTCCACAGAACAGAGTTGCCGTCGCCTTGTTGATCCGGTATATTCTTTGAAAACCCTATCATCTCCATGCCTGTGGTCAAGTTGAAGATCTCCGGGTTGGATTCAAAGCCTTGGATCTGATTCACGAGATGGGTTTGGATCGTTGGGTTACCAGATGAAACATCTGAGTAACAAAAGGCTACTGATGACACCATCTCCCTTGATTTATCCTCAAGTAGTTCTCGAGCCATGACAGCGTCAGCTATCTCCTTTCTCCTCTATCTCAGGATTCTATTGGTCTTACAGTTTCTTCAAAGCTGATGTGGCTTCTGCAACTTTACAATTTACCCAGATCAACTCGCACCTAAGAAGCCACAAACCGCACCATCAAAGCGCTGTTAAACACCATAAAGGAAGATCATCAAGCAGCAAACTCTGGACAGTAAAGCACGAACCTTTTGATCAAAAAGTCCTAGATTTCCTGACTTTACGTCGGAGAGTGAAATATGAGATAGAAGGAGAGAAACCTGACCAAGGACGAGTGGAATATCACAGATGAAACTAAAGAATATCAGTAGAAAGTGGAAGTTTGCCGGTGAGCTTAGAGAGATAACGAAGAAGAAGATGATGATTATGATGAAGATAAAATGGGGTGAGGTAGGCTCACTTTTTTCTTAGGTTCCATCTCTTAATAAGCCAACAGGGTATGCCATGAAATGAAAACCTATCCTAGGTAGAGAGGATCACAGATATCTTCTCAGGAATAGAGGATCAGATAGAGGTGATGATGAATATATGCCTCTTCTTTTCCCTTTCTCTCTCCCTATTTGTTTCTCTAGGACTAGCTCAAGTGGGTCAATGCAGCAAGGAAATAAATATGTCCGAATTAGACTTTCTTGGCAGTAGAAAAAACACACAATCCTTCAATTATTTCACACCCACGAATTAAAACCCGCAGGAGATGATAATCAATAAAGACAAATTCTAGAAGTATTATTTCAGCGATTAAAGTATAAATAAATAGAAAGGCTTGGACACAGTGAACAGGAACAACAGAATACATAACCTACAAGCCGCCACATGATACATTCTCAAAACCATATTTGATATACATATACATATATATATATATGTTCTCTTTATAGTCTACAGTAAGCCTATGGAAATGGAAGCATATGTTTATATGCAAAAGAAAAAAAGAAAGACTAAACAAACACAATCCAATAAAGTTTTAAAAATAATAAAATTGAGAAAAGGGCCGTTATTATAGAGATCTTTGTAGTTGGATCGAATCCCAAGAAATCATTCCTAACTAGGAGTTGTGTCCAGGCTTTTTCAGAGGGACTTATGTTTGAGCAGACTATAGACTAGTCAGCCTAGCGGTATACTTCGGCTTCTTCAATGATTAAAATATTAGAATGGAATGGGGAGAGAAAGAGGTGGTTTGGCTATACGAGGAGGAGAAGTAGCCGGTGGTGAAAATTTGTTCCCATAATAAGGGGGAGAGAGTTCGGGAAAGAGAGAAGACGAGGTGGTCCAATCCAATGTTTCCCATCCAACTCTAATTAATAGGTCTAATAAAGTAGAGTACTACAAACCAGTCCCACCCATATATCTCTCTCTATTGCATGGGGGGTGGGGGGACCATATCATTTACAGCAATAGCATCTCTTCTTTTATTAATGGCCCTGAAAATATATGCCCACCTCCACGCGCATTTCATGCGACTTCTCCATCCCATGTTTGTCTATCAACGTGATTTGCATTCCGCTGCTACACACTTTGAATCGAAGCTTTCGAACCCTTATTGAGGGATGTAATAGGCTGGGACAGGCTGGATCCGTTATCAGCTTGGCCCAATCCTGACTTTCTTAAGGGGGTAATTCAAACATGATTTAAGGGAGCGCTTGGTTTATAGAGGTAATGGGAATAAGGATAAGAATGTATATAGTAAAGAATGAGAATGAAGTATAGCCAACAATGAATCTTATTCTTCTAGTAATCTAGAGAAATGGAGTATTGCTGAAAATGGGGGAATGAAAGTGATGTCTTTGTTGATTCCAAACATAAGTTTTTATTTTATACCCATACTTATTTTCCTATTACTCCCAAACAAGCACCCCCTAAGACTCGATTGATTAGCTCATGTCAGTTGACTCAAAGCTCGAACACATCTAACTTCCAATAATCCAATCAGACTCCGTCCAACTTTGATATTCAGTTTAGTCTCCCGTTCTTTCTTTCTTCACCCAAAATTTTGCCCTAGACACCACTTTTGATATAGTTTGAGATTCTTTTCTTATCCTACCAACAAACTAAATCAAAATCAATGTCTTTCCAAAGAAGATGTAATAGTTACTTTTGTTCTATTTTCTCTTCATCTCTCATACACACAAGAATCACACCCAAATCATAAAAAGCATCATTGAAGCAAAGATTATAATTTGTGTTTTCTTCCCAACTTAAAGAATGAAATGGCAAACAAAAAGGGAAAAGATTCTAGGAAAATAATAGCATGCATTAGTAAGGAGATTACATTGTCAAATAATAGTACTTGTAGTTAAGAGAGGAATATTAGGAAAAGAGATCACTTGAGATAGCTGGAAAACTATAAAATAGAGGAGAAGAGAAATAGAAAAAAAAAAGCTTGAAAGAGCGGGAAAACTCTAAAATAAAGAAGAGAATGGAAGAAACAACGATGGACGTTGTTAAAAGTGAAAACGACTATAGAGAGTTAGAGACGAAGATAAAAGGACCTTAAGGTTTTCTAACTATGTTAAGCTTTAGGTCGGGTTAGTCCTAGAAGCTTGAAATTTTCTTAGAAAAAAGCTCAACCCTAGTCTAATATCCAGTTAACTTGAGTTGAACCTATTGAATTCGAATTAGACCATATTGATTCAAGCTATGCTTGGGCTGTTTTGCCATACCTATCCTTATTAGTGTCATTCCAATAATTTTTTATACATTATTCTTCAACTTTCTTTAATAGTTTAAATTTTTTAATTGAATTATTTTTAAAGTTCATTATTTGATTTTTGTAAGCTTTTTCTTTGAAGTATTTGTTAAACAAATGAACACCTAGTCAAATTCATCAACTCACTAAAAAGTTTAAGAGATTTTTCGACAAGTTAACCCTAGTAAAATTTAAATTGCTTTGTCAAAAACTTACAATAGAATAACATACTCAATGGACAACGCAAAGAGTTACCAAAAAATTAAAAAAAAATTATAGCACCACCGATGCAGTTAGATGCAAGTTACATAGATTCTTAAAGTTTAACTCATTTATATTGGTCATATCCTTCTAGTAGGGTCTAAAAAAGAATTTCAACAACTTTAGAGATCTATTTAAATAGATAAGGCCAAATTATTCGAAGAAATAAAAGAGATTGAGGAGGTGCAATGCTTTATAAGAGTGTGAAAACTTGCCTAAATGATATGTAAAATCTTTACAAAAATGGAATCAAAAGATGAGAATATGTGAAGAAAAATAATATAAGCAAGACAGGAGGAGTTAAATAGCAATTGCTAATCCTAAATACAAGTTTCAACCAATTCTTAAGCTATATTTAGGACAAAGACCTTGCTAATCCCTAAAATTGATACCACCAAGTCAAAGCAATATTGCATATTCTATAGAGATTATGGCTATGACATCAAGGAATGCATTAATTTAAAGAAGAGAATTGAAGCCTTACTTCATAATGTCCATCTGCAATAATTTTAATATAGAACTTAAACTAGAAGATATAGGGAAAGGAAAATTCCTAATATGCAAATTGAAATATCTATAAGGAGGGACCTTTCCTATAGTTAAAAATCTAAGAGGAGAAAAACATTCTAATAATGAGAACAATCAATTTAACTGTGGTAGGAGACTCAAAAGTTTGTAGAAACTAGCTGAGAAATTCCATAAACATATGCAATTTATAAATTCCTAGTTGTCGATATCATGTATCAAAAGAAAGTATCCAAATCAAATACAGTTTAAGGATGAAAAGATAATAGATATAAGAAATATTTATAAGGATTGTGAAGGTTAAGGAGAAAATATCAAATCATAAAGTCGAAAGGGTATTAATAGATAATAGAAAGTATCTTTGACATTTTTTTTACAATACATTCAATGAGATAGGTTTCCAAAACCAACAACTTAAGCTTAATTTCATACATTTGATCAAATTTGGAGGGAGATCAAGTTCACCCAAAATACAAGATTAGTCTACTAATAAAAAGGAAAAAAATAGAGTTTCATATCATTTACAAACTTAAATCTTACAATGTCCTTTTTAGGCATGCAAAAAGGGCGATTCTTTACCTTTACCAATTAACAACAAAGTTTTCAACAAAACATAGTGGAAAGGTGGGTAGAAATCAAAACATATAATGATAGTGTTATGCAATGTCTCCAAAAGGAAAGCAAAAGATAAAGCAATTAGATGCTGGAGACTTAGATGGATTAACACTAAGAGATTGTTAACAACTGAACTTGTAGAAGAAGTGGCTTGCATCCAAATTAATGGACTAGGAGATGCATGCATTCTTAAGATTCGGTCAAGAAATGAATTGGGATGAGAGGGAAGAAATGAAATAGCTTATGTTCGAGCATAACAATGTCTTTGCTTGGTCCCTTTTAGAAATAATCACTTATAAGATCAATGTGGTTCTTACCTTGAAACCTATAGAATATAAGAGATTATTTATAAAATAAAAATATAATAAAAATAGTTTATCAAGCTTCTTAATGTAGGATTTATTAGATAACTTGAGCTACCTAATGGTTAACAAATGTAATTATGGTAAAGAAGTCCAATGGAAAAATGGAAAATGTTTAAAAACTTAATAAATTTATCACTCCTTAAAATTGAATAGCTTGTGGATATGACATTAGGCTACAAGTATTTGAGCTATGTAGATGTTTATTCAAGATACTATTAGATTCTAATGCACAAGCCATATCATTAGAACACTCCATTCATCACTCATAATAAAACATATTGCTATAAGGTAACGTCTTTTGGGTTAAAAAACACAATTTTAGTATAACAAAGGCTTATCAATTCCATTTTATAAAGAAATTTAGTAAGAAACATGGATGCATACATTGACAATATGATAATAAAGACCAAAATCAAGATTTATTAATATTATAAAACTATGTGAATGCTTTACGGTGATTAGGGAGAACAATATGAAACTCAAACCTGAAATTTGCATATTTGGCATCTTAAGTAGCAAGTTTTTGCATTTTATAGTTAGTTAGAGGGGAATAGAGATCAATCAGTACAAAGTCAAGAAGATTTTTTTTTGATGAAAATTAATATGACTATAAGAGATGTATAATAACTTTTAATAAGAATCATTATCCCATCATGGTTTCTATCCGATTCTACACCAAAATATATATACTTTACAATTTATGATAGCAAAAGAGTTTTGAATTGAATGAAGAATGCATGGAATCTTTTGAGGAGATAAAAAGTTAACTAAGATTTTTTTCCATTTCTAGCTACAATAATTGATAAGGAGAGTTGTACTTTACTTGGTAACTTCAAACAAGTTGATAGTTTTCATTCTTGTAAAAAGCCTTAAGCACCAAATACATATATATTATATGAGCAAGATCTTTTAAGGTCTATAGATAAAATATACACTTATAAAGAAACTTATGCTAACTCCCATGACAAAGCAAGAAAGTTTCAACACCACTTTTAGGACTATATTATTAGCATACTTGCCACTACGATATATGTTATACAAGCTTGAAATTTCTAAAAGGATAATAAGACTGTCAGTTGATCTAGGATATTTATTGATATACTCTAAGGAACTCTATAAACTCTCAAGTGATAGTAAATTTCATTATGAAATGTACATTCTCGAAGGATCTAAGTGATGAAGATGTAAGTCAATGACCTCTATTGTGGGTTATATATATGTAAGGAGCCATGAGATAAGGTGGGAATAAAGTAGGAGTATGTGTATAATAATCCCTCAATATATACTTCAAATATTAACGAAACCATAATTTCAAGAAAATTAATAATAAAGCAAAATATAAAGCTATCTTATGTGTAATTTGATTGATGAAAGATCTGCAAAACTCTAATATATTTAATAAATTAGACTCTTAATTGGTTGTCAATTAGTTGAATGAATGTTATAAAGTTAGAAAGGATGAGATGCAAAGATTCAAGGACTTATTTAAATTTTGTACTAATGGGATTAACATTAATGTTGAGTTAAAATTCAGAAAGAAGAGTGGTAGACCAATTTGTTAAAGAGGGAGCTAGAAAAGTTTGGACATTTGGAGCATTCTCAAAAAAGAGAATAAGCCTATGCGTAACAAAGCAATTTTGGGTCAATTCACAGAGGGTGAGTAAGAACAGATTCCCAACTATCAGTTACATTGAAAAAAGGGAGCTAATTCATAATAAGGAATAGGTTCAAAAGATATTATGTAGATATGCAAGATATATCATAATATGGGGCAATTATACAAGAAATCCTTCATGATGACTTATTTATGTTGAGTTAATTTAATATAAACACACCAAATCTGGAGAGAAATCCATTAAGGATCCTAGTAAGCACATCAAGGAGTAGTTAGTCTAGCACTTAAAATTTTAAGAGGTTAATATTTTTGGCAAATATTGAGGAAAGATTTTATGGACTAAGTAAAGACCAGTAATTATTGTCAAAGCCATAATCCTTACCATCATCACCCAATTATAAATTACACACTAATTTCCAACATTGTACTATTTTATTAGTAAGGGATAGACAGATTAAAGCACTTCCCTTTTGATATGAAAAATATAACTTTGCTTTTCGTGGTAGTTAATTATTTCACAAAATAGGTTAAGGCAAAATCATTCACATAATTCACATTAAAGGTGTTAGAAAATTCATTGGAACCATATTACATGCAGATACAAAGTTTTTTTTTCAATAGTTATATGAAAGCAAGAGTAGAGTTTTTAAAGATCTATAAGAATTTAGTAGAAAGTTTCTTCGATAGCACATCCAATATCTAATGGTCTAGCAAAAGTGTCAATTATAGGAAAATACAAAGATTGAAAATGAGGGTAGACCATAGTAAGAGCTATTATTTCGAGAAGCAATATAAGATTTTTAGGCATAAAAAGTCAACTCAAAGAGATCCATAGAAAAATCCCCTTTTAATTCAACATTTAGAGTGGAGGAACTTGTTCCTGTTGATTTAATATTTATAAATCTACAAATGTCCAGCTTTGTTAAAGAACATAATTACAAGTATCTTTAAAATGGTGTGAGTTGATCGAAGAAAGAAAAAAGAAAACAACATTGAGGAATGTCACTTATCAACAAAGAGTCAAGCTATTCAATATGAAGAAAACAAAACATATAACTTTTGTTAAAGAAGTTTGAACCTAAAGAGAGAAAACACATTGGAAAGTTTGGAAGCCAGAGGAAAGCTTGCTTTAAATTAAACAGGATTGTAAAGAAGCATGAGGTATCTAACTTTTTAATGCCTCATATTTATAATTGTTACCTATTCCTTTGAAATGTTAATGTACTCATCGTTCTCAATCTTAGGTAAGGCAAATAAATATCTTAGTTCAGATCATCGATTTTGTAACTGTGGATGTTTCAAGTTAATCATTCTTAACACTTATTAAACTTGATAAGTAAAATGGCCACATTATTGTAGTTATAAGTATCAAATGACTTACTTTTTAGGAAATCGCAATGTATGTCAACTTTTTTGCATATTTCTAATGACTTACTTGTTAGGAAATCGCAATGTATGTCAACTTTTTGCTTATTTCTAATGAATTACTTGATTTTATTGTAAGTTATCAAGTCAAGTCTTTTGTAATCTATATTTAGACTCTAAATCTTGGTATCAAAGTCTTCTTTATACATGTTCATCTCCCTTATCTCTTTAGCATGCTTATGATTTAGCTCATTTATAAAATTTTCTTACTGTCTAGCCATCCTAATATTGCTCAAGAAGAGCCTCTCCATCTCCATGCTAGCTTTCTCATTGCAAATTAATAAAGAATTTAAAATAACATAAGAATATTGGGTTTGAATTTCTAAAGAAGTTTGTGTAAATTTTACCTTTATAATGTTTATTTAAGCTTGACAACAAACTATCTCTATTTAGTTATTCTCCAGAAACCTGCTATTCTTGGGAAACACAATGCCCTTGTAAACTTGGATTCTAACTCTATACTAACCAAAGATAGATCATCCACCTTGATATTCTGTTTAAAAATTACTACTTCAATCTCGGGTATGAATTTTTTTTCCTTTGTGTTTGGACGTAGCAAACTGAGTATATTGAGCAGATATGGAGGCCGGTTGCAGTGGCTTTAAGGAATGTTTCACTTGATATACATATAGACAAATGCCAACCACATGATCTATATGAGTTTCCTTATGGATCTATAGATTTCCTTGAGACACCCTTCTTTAATGTGCCATAGCTATTTTGAGCCACAAATAAAAGCATATTGAGATCCATCCTTGCAAAAGTTCACATTAAATGCTTAATTTCAAACTATATATGTAAATAATAGTATTTTTCTTTAGATAAAAAAACTTGCAATTCTATCGATTATTAATGCTAGTCTTTATCAAAAGGTTTTTCTCTAACATCTCATCTTTTGTAGGAAGGGAATTCTTAAAATCCATTAAGAGTTAAAGATGGCATCCAAATTTTTTCTTTTACTAAAATCTAGATTAACCTCCCTCAAGCCTGCCTAAAGCTACAAGGGCTTTCATCCATCAAGGACATGAATAAGAAACATTTTTGTCACCTGTGAGCTCCTTTAAGTGATTTGTTCAAAGTCATTTCAAGTATAAAGTTTGGGCTAAAACAATTAAAGAATTTGCTTAAGTGTCTAATTAATTTGATGCAGAAATCCACAAAGCTCCATGGATTGTTCAATATTTTAAGTGATATGCTACTTAGAATTGAAAGAGGAGATGAGATACTAAGAGTAGGATTGTAATTGTTTCAGTGACATACATTTCTCATTTAAGGTTTGGCAGCGTAATTTGAGAACGTAGTTAAGGGAATTATGGGCTAATGGACATATGTCTATACCAAGAGTCGTATAAATATACAAAATTAGAAGACCCACGATGTTGTCTCCACACGTTCATAATGCCGTCTAGCAAAAAATAACGAACTGAACCCACAATCATATCCTAAATACCGAAACATATAAGTAAAAGTGAGAATATATATATATATATATATAATCAAGATAAATGCATCAAAAGGATGAACTTTCACTTTATCTTGTCAAACTCACATCATTTTCTTAATTACAAGTTAAACTAATACGAGGTAGTACAGAAAAACAAAAGCATAAACCTAAAGATACTATTATATTTATATAATTATCGTGTTTATCATTTTTAAATCAAAAATAACTTTTTCAAAAAGCATTTTATTTGCTCTTCCTGATTTCACCCTAGATAGTCAATTAGTGTCTATTTTTATTTCAAAAAAAATTCAAGTATTAATACATATCTTTAATTTAATTTTGATTTCAATAATTTCTAGAGAAAGTAGAGTTTGATTTCATTTTACCTAAACTTTATTAGTGAACGAGAGCTTTAATTAGTATTATGACTATCTTATTTTTGGTTTATCTCATCAATTATATCTCCCGTTCTATATTTTAAAAGCTTGCTTTTGCTTCACAGGTCAATTTAGTTTTAATCAACGTAAAACAGCCGAATTGTGCTACGTTTTACTCACTGAATAATGACTTTGCTGTTACTAATTAATCCATATTACAATCTTAATCCTTCTCAGAAATAGATTTCAACACTTGATATCATTATTTAAACTAACTAGACCCATTTTAAGTCGGCACGAGCAATCAAATTTACATACATTTATTACTCATTAATGGAATTTATCATTGTTCTTAAATGATAATAAAGAATCCAAACTTTTCAACCTGTTGCGATGAATACCAGTTCTTTTAATTTAAAATATGGGAAGTTGTTGCTCCTTTCTATTTTAATTAGAAGATGTTGAAACTATTATTTAATGAGATATACTAAAAATTGTTTTCCCAATAAAAGGCTTTCAAAAAATAGAATCTCTTTCTTCCCCAAAACGTGGGACAGCCGACTTATCTCAACGTATAATTTCTGCCATTCCATTCTTATGTTTTCTATTTATTCTTTCATTAAATTTGGTTTGGCTTATTCAGAATCAAAACTGAGAAGTTTGTTTCCATGCGAATTCTGTATTTTGTGACTTGACATCTCTATCACCAGTTATCTGCAAGCGTAATATATATATATATATATATCGTTTATCTTCTTCAAATGAAAATGATAATAATTGATAAATATAAAAAGAATAATCATATCGTTGAAATTATGAACTGAACACTAATTTTTATAAACAATCAAACCCACATACAGTATGATTGCGACATGCATTTACTTATAATTAACTAGTGAGTGTGCGTACAAAAATGTTATATTACCAATAGAACCAATAAAAGAGAATGAAGAAACACGCTCCATGAAAGTGAGAGTGGGCAAAGGCAGGACCTCACTATATCTTCAATTGTTGTCGTTAAAAGCAGGTGGTCCTAAGCGAAGAGCCAAAAAAGCTTTCTCCGCCGGTTGCCTGAAAATTTTCGCTTTTGATTCTTACACTAAACTACGCACCCACTGCGCATCTTATCAAACATCACGCCCTCCC
>JANKOD010000006.1:1550268-1569957 GCA_026284645.1 Erythroxylum acuminatum | reverse complement strand
TTAGGTTTACAAACAGTATCCCAAATAACATGACTCACCCTTCGTTGGTTGCCATTAAAACCCCACAAGAAATCCCGCATAATTTTCTCTAAATCATTATAAAGTTGACGTGGAAATCGCACGGTCTGCATGGTATACAAAGGCAAAGCAGAGATAATCGATTCTGTTAAAGTTACTCTACCTGCTAGGGAAAGATGCTTAGCACTCCATCTTGTCAGACGTTGCTGGACTTTATCAAGGATATATTGATAGCAACTTCTAGAAGATCTCTCATGAATAAGAGGTACACCGAGATACTTCCCAAAGTTATCCATAAGCTGAAACCCCAAACTCCTATTGATTGATCGAGCCACAGGACGAGTAATATTTTTAGAGCAAAAACAACAGGTCTTTTCTTAGCTAACCTTTTGTCCCGATGAAGTGCAAAAGACTTCTAACACCTCCAAAATAATTTGAGCTTGCTCAATGGAAGCTTCTGAAAAAGGGATTAGATCGTCTGCAAAAGAGAGATGAGATAAGCAAGGGCCATTCCTTCCCAACCGGATAAGTTTCCATCTATTCTGAGCCACTACATAAGTAATAAGGTGACCAAGTCTCTCCATACAAAGAACAAAAATATATGGAGATAGGGGGTCGCCTTGTTTGATGCCTCGAGATGGAGTAAAAGCCTTCGAAAGATCTCCATTCCAGTTAACTTGCATGGTCACCGAGGATACACATTTCATAATAAGACTAATAAGAGAATCAGACAACCCAACATCAACAAGAGTATCCTTAATGAAATCCTAGCTATGTCTGTCGTACGCTTTCTCCAAATCCACCTTAATAGCCAAAAAACCTTTTTTTGCCTTTTTTCCTTCTCATGGAGTGAATAACTTCCTGAGCAATGACTATGTTATCCAAGATTTAGTGACCTGGGACAAAGCTACACTGTGTTGGGGCAATTATAAAGGCTTTATACAGTTAACAATGACCTTAATGGTTGCCTTATAAATTACTGAACACAGGCTTACAGGGCGAAATTGATGAATAAAACTCGGAGAGGAAATTTTTTGTAGGAGCACCAAAATAGTTTTATTCAAATCTGCTTCCCACACTTCGTGTTTAAAGATTCTTTGAATGAATTCTGTCACTGCTGGCCCAACAATCTCCCATTGTTTTTGAAAGAATATAACATGGAAACTGTTATAATCAAGAGCTTTGTTAGAATTCATGCCGAAAATGGCTTCCTTGACCTCGTCGCATGAAACTAGCTTATTGAGAGTGTCCAGAGTTGAACTTGGGATGGGAGGGAAATGTAGGAGAAGATGACTTCGATGTTGAAGATAGGTCACCAAAGGTTAGGCCAACTTAATCTTCAAGTGGGCTGAATCCTCTTCAGCTCATAAAAGCCCAAGATGTATTTCTGCAGGCCTGGCCCGAATCCAACTTTCATTCTTCTTCAGCATTCTAGAAGAGTTCCATTGCACCTGCATTTCATCATATTAATTCACTGGTAACAATTTTCCCAGCTGTACAAATAGTTGTCATTGCAATTGTCAGAATTCTATTATAAATAACAGCCATTAGATCAAAACAATAAAAGATCAATGGTCAAAATCAATACTTGAATTATGTATAAATGTACATGTTTATCAATGAAATAAAAATCAAGTATTCTACATTTTTATTCTTTCATATACAGCTCTTTCATGGTATTAGAGCATTCAAAGACTAAGCGTCAAATGGCATCCTCATCATCATCTGATACTAGCAATGTCACCTCCTCCACAACCCCTCTTGAGTTTTCTGCTCTTGCAAAAACTCTCAACTTCAATCTTCCTCTAAAGCTTGATCAGAATAATTATCTAACTGGAGGCCACAGATCTTAGCTGCCATTAGAGTGCTAGATTTAGAGATCTATATCTCTTCTGATCATCCTCCACCATCAGTCATTCTAATTACCTATGCATCTGATGCATCCTCTATTGTTGACTATATTCAGCAGATCAAGTCCACTGGAGACTCCCTGAAAGTCGCTGGTTATGTTGTGACAGAACAAGAACTTGTTCTGAGTGCACTAAGTGGTCTAGGCAGTGAGTATGATTTTGTTGGAGTTCTTTTAACGAGTTCACTTGGTATTTCCTCTCTACAAGATGTTCTTTACACACTAATGATGCATGAGACAAGGCTAGAGTAGCAACATGCTCACTCTCAGGTCTCTATTCCTAATGCTTCCGCAAATCTGGCCCAGTATTCTCAGAATCCTAACAGGGCTCCTTCAAATGGTCGTGGTTCATATAGAGGACGAGGAGGTCGCGGACGAAGGGGCAGAAACAATCGCCTCTACTGCCAACTTTGTCACAAACAGGGTCATGATGCCCTGAAATGTCACAAACGATTCGATATTTACTGGCAGGGTCACAGACCTGCTCCTAATCCAACCAATCAGGGCCATCCATCACCTCAGTAAGCCTATTTAGCTCATCAAACTACACAGATCTCTACTATTACTAAATCAAACTCAAACCCAAATTGGTTCGTTGACAGTGGTGCTACCAACCATGTCACTGTAGATCTCTCAAATCTCACACTCCACAATACCTATACAAGCAGAGATAAATTAACAGTTGGTAATGGTAATCATCTCCCTATCTCTCATATTGGTACCTCCTCTATACCATCTTATTCTACTACCCCACTTAAATTGCATAATATTTTACATGTACCTCAAATCAGCAAGAACCTACTTAACATATCTCAGTTAACTAAAGATAATAATATTATTGTGGAGTTTACTAACTCTTGTTGTGTTTTCAAGGACAAACTTACAAGGAAGATACTACTCAAGGGACTGCTCAAAGAATGGCCTGTACAGCCTTAAAGCCTCCCCATCATCTACCTCTATCAATACCATATCTCAATTTAATTTCCCTAAAACATGTACTGCTTTACTCTCTGAGTTAAATGTAAATATGTGGCATGCTCGATTAGGGCATCCTAATACTACTGTACTACAACATGTTTTGCAAACAATGAATCAAAAAATTTCCCCTAAATCTCTACAATTTTGTAACTAATGTCAGCATGGTAAACAACATAAGTTACCATTCCAAACACATCCCATATCTGCTATTACACCACTAGAAGTAATTCACATAGACGTGTGGGGTACTAGTCCTTATCCTTCTACAGATGGGCACAGATACGACATAATTTTTGTAAACATCTTTTCTAGATTTACATGGTTTTATCCACTCAAACACAAATCAGACACATTAGCGGTTTTACAAAATTCAAAGCATCAACTGAATTGCAACTAAATCATAAAATAAAGGCCCTACACAGTGACATGGGTGGTGAATTTACTGCCCTACTACCCTTTCTTGCAACCCACGAAATCCAAACCAGATTTAGTTGTCCTTATAACCTTCAACAGAATGGTATTTCGAAAAGAAAACACGGTCACATAACTGAAACCAGACTCACACAACTCTCCCATGCCAAAATACCCTTTAAATATTGGCTTGAAGCTTTTTAAACAGCAACTTGCCTAATCAATAACCTACCCACCCCAACCCTTCATCATTAGTCACCATTTCAAAAACTATTTCAAAAAAAGCCTTCCTATGATCATCTCAGGCTATTTGGGTGTGCTTGTTTTCCCTTCCTATGTTTTTACAATAAACACAAATTGGGTTTCCATACAAGTAAGTGTCTCTTTCTTGGGTACAACCCCTTTCATAAAGACTACAAGTGTCTCCATCCTAAAGGGTATGTTTACATCTCTAGACATGTAACATTCAATGAAAAGGACTTTCCTTATCCAGACCTTTTTTTGTAAACCATCATCCTGCTCTACAGCATCTCCTAGCCTACCACTTTCTGTCCTCACCGATGCTATATAGGTTATTCCTGGTCAGTCTCAGCCAGTGGACTCTTCCCTGCAACAAACTTCTTCAATCACTACAACACAGGTAAACTCCTCTAATAATATTCTATTTGATCCCTTATCATCCCCACATACGTCTCCTGTACACTCTACAGACCAGCCTATTCCCACTACTATTCCCAGAACCACTATACACACTGTCCCTAATTCTCATCCTACGCAAACCCGTTCCAAAAGTGGAATCTATAAGACAAAAGCTTGTACTTCTACACTCTCCTCACCTACTAAATCAGAACCACAAACTCCTATAGAATCTCTCAAAGACCCTTTATGGCGACAGGCTTGATAGAAGAGATTCAAGCCCTAAAACTGAACAACACCTGGCATTTAGTCCCATATAACTCATCTATGAAGCTGTTAGGGACTAAGTGGGTATTCAGAATAAAGTACAAGTCCACTGGAGCCATTAACAAATATAAGGCTCGTTTTGTAGCAAAAGGGTTCAATCAGACCCTAGGTCTTGATTTCACATAAACTTACAGTCCTGTAATGAAATCATCAACCATCAAGGTCATTCTCTCTCACACAGTTTCTCAACATTGGGACATATGTAACAGGGAACTCAAATGCAAAAATCAAGTTGATCATATAGCAACTAAATAGCAGATTTGCTTTAAAAACATTGGGCAGTGTTAACCATTTTCTTGGTTTTGAAGCTTATAGGGACAAGACAGGATTATACCTTTCACAGAGGCAATACATCTTGGATCTTCTTGGTTGTGCCAAAATGACAGAATGCTCACCATGTCCAACTCCTCTTGCACTCGGCACCAAGCTATCTGCTTATGATGGCCATCTATTTGCTGATCCCACCTTGTATCGCAGCATCATCGGTGCACTCCAATACCTGTGTCACACACGCCTTGATATCAACTTCACTGTAAATAGGTTATGTCAATACTTATTGAGACCTCTAGACACACACTGGATTGCCTGTAAGAGAGTACTTCGATACCTAAAGGGGACTACTACACTTGCCCTTCATTTTCGTTCATCACCACAACCTCTGTTACTACAAGCTTATAGTGACTCTAATTGGGCAGGGAATCCAGATGATAGGAAGTCCACAATAGGTGGTTGTGTCCTCTTAGGGGGCAATTTGGTATTTTGGAGTTCAAAGAAGCAAACTACAGTATCCCGCTCTAGTACTGAAGCAGAATACAGAGCCCTAGCTCAGATTTCTACAGAGGTTCTATGGCTATATTCACTACTAAGAGAATTAGGGTTTACTCTACAACACACATCAATTCTTTGGTGTGACAATAATGGAGCTCGATTACTTGCCCAAAATCCAGTTTTTCATGCTCGTACGAAACACATCGAAGTCGATGTACATTTCATACAAGATAAAATAACCAGTGGACAATTAGATGTGAGATATGTAAATATTGAAGATTAATTAGCAGACTTACTCACAAAACCGTTCATGGCAGCCAAAACGTCGACGTCGATCTCCAAGCTTCATGTCTCGGTTCTTCCTCACTCTCGCTTAACAGGGAATGTTGGAGAAGACGACTTCGATGTTGAAGATAGGCCACCAAAGGTTGGGCCAACTTAATCTTCAAGTGGGCCGAATCTTCTTCAGATCATAAAAGCCCAAGATGCATTTCTGGAGGCCTAGCCCGAATCCAGCTTTCATTCTTCTTCAACATTCTAGAAGAATTATATTACACTTGCATTTCATCAGATTAATTCATTCGTAACAATTTTCCCAGCTGTCATTACTATTGTCAGAATTCTGTTATAAATAACAGTCATTAGATCAAAGCAATAAAAGATCAATGATCAAAATCAATACTTGAATTGTGTATAAATGTACATGTTTATCAATGAAATAAAAATCAAGTATTCTACATTTTTATTCTTTCATATACAACTCTTTCAAGAAATCTGTCTTGATTAGGAAATGGCTAGTGTGAACATCAACAGTATAAAGTGACTCAAGGAAATCCTTCGCCATACTTCGTATTACGACAGGATCAGTAACTGTGGTGCCACTGTTGTTCTTCAAAGAATCCACGGTTAGTCTTCTTTTTTTCGCCATGGTGGTTGAATGGTCAAGTTGAGTACATACTCCACTAGCTTTGGTTTCCCAGAAATGTGCATAAACACAGAAGGTATATTCACCGAAGACTCGACGTTTAATCACCTCCATTTCGTACCTATTTCTCTAAGAATCTGGATCAGAAATGAACAACGCACTTAAAGCAACCTGCAGACCTCCAAAGAGATCTTCATTCCTTTCTGTAAGAATTAGCGTGAATGCGGATCTCCAACGCACTTAGAATGAATGCGCGTTTTTTTAGGTCATAAGCAACTTATGTGAAATGCAGAGAGAGTATGAAGAGTTTAAAGTTGGAATCAATGCTTTGTTAGCCAAGGTTCCAGAAGAAGGTTGGAGAATGCAGGATGGGACTCCATGGCCGGGAAATCATGTCCGTGATCATCTTGGGATTGTTCAAGTATGTCCAATTCTAACTTAATGGTATTCTGAATCTGATATCTTCTGCAGCTAAGGTCCTAAGGACCTATCCTCGATGCTTCATAGGTTTTCCTTGGCCAAGTGGGGGGCATTGATAAGGATGGGATTTAATCACCACAAAAAGGCTGGAGCTATGAATGCTTTGGTGATTAGTTAGAAATGGAAGTCTAATCCTTAACATTTCAAATTCATATAACATGATGCAATTTTATACATAATTCATGTTCTTATCTTTCAATCAGGTCAGGGTCTCTGCTGTTCTTATGAGATATGCCAACCAGCTTTAAGGGAATTGACAGCCATGATAGATATAACATCGTAAGCATACAGGCACTGATGTGTTTTCAGAAGGCAGGCACTTTACGGATCTGATGTTCCAAAAGCAAAGAGATCCCCAACTAGGAAGTGCAACTGCAAGCTAAAGACAGTTGAATAAGAGAAGTTCCAGGGCATCTTCATCAATAGGTGCTCTGGAGGGTACTGAAGAGGGCATTGAAGGTAATACTTAAGAGAGGGAATTTTTATTTTAGTAACAAATGCAAATTAAATACACAAAATTAACCGAATTATGACCAAAAAAAGGAAGAAGAAGAAGCGCGTGGCAGGCACGTGTGAGGGGACCTAACGTCCATGCAAAGAGGAGATCAATGGCGGAAAAGCGCGGGAAAACCGCTGAAGCTAAAAATCATAACTCAACCCCTTCCTCTTTCTCAATAAACTTAACTGCCTGCATCTAGAGGCATTGAAAGTTAGTTAGAGAAAAAGAGGAGGTGAAGAGAGAGAATACGCACGGGACTGCCATTTTCTTCTCTCTTGCTCTCCTCTTTCTTCTTTCTTTTTCCTTTTGCCTTTTTCTTTCTGTGATGAGAAACATATAGAGATAGGGTGAACGCTGAAAAGGAGAGAAAGAAAACGATAAGATGAGCGTGCTTTCGTTGTCGTTGGATGGAGAATCCGTTGTGCATGAACCTCCATTTTCAGAGGAGAAGATCTTCGTTTCCGTTCGATTGAGGCCTTTGAGCGATAGAGAGATCTCCAGAAACGACGTGTCGGATTGGGAGTGCATCAACAAAAACACTATCGTGTTCAAGACCAGCATGCCCGATCGTTCCTTGTTCCCTACAGCATATACATTTGGTAATTGTTAAGATTTTCAATCTTCTTACTCTCAGAAATTGATCATACATATATTATATGAATATATGATTCGCAGACAGAGTATTTGGCAGCGAATGCTCCACAAGACAGGTGTATGAAGAAGGAGCCAAAGAGCTCATTCTCTCCGTAGTTAGCGGCATGAATTGTGAGTAATTTCTCAAAATTCATGAACCCTAAACTTTCTGAAAACTTGGAACTAAAGGGTAAAAGTTTTCTTGTTACGAGCCAGGTAGCATTTTTGCATATGGGCAAACAAGCAGTGGGAAGACATATACAATGAGTGGAATCACCCAATTTGCTGTATCAGATATATATGATTACGTTGAAATGGTAAATTTTTGGTTGAAATCAGGTCATGTTCCTTTTGGACGTCAAATGTGTTTTCTTTTCCTCTAATTTCTGGTGTTTACATTCGTAGCACAAAGAAAGAGAATTTGTGTTGAAATTCTCTGCAATTGAGATTTATAATGAAGCTGTCAGAGATCTTCTTAGCCCAGACAGCACCCCACTTAGACTCCTTGATGATCCTGAGGTAAATACTTTTTAATGCCTGTTGTAAGGTTTTGAATTTCGTCGTAGTATAATCAGAATGTTATCAGAAAAAAGCAGTTTATATGTATGCATATTGTGGTTGCAGAGGGGAACTGTTGTTGAGAAACTTACGGAGGAGACTCTGATGGACAGTAGCCACCTACAGGAACTTCTTTCAATATGCGAGGGTAAGGTTACACCAATTCACTCTCTTTGAATTTAACTTCAAAAAGACTACAACAGCTTAAGTTTGATGTTTTCACAATTTCTGCAGCTCAAAGGCAAATAGGAGAAACATCCCTGAACGAGACTAGCTCCAGATCTCATCAAATTCTACGACTAGTACGCCTGTCTTGTGCTTAAGTATTTCCGTCTCCAGATCAATGAATTACTCTCGCTTATCACCATTTTGTTCTTTTTTTTTTTCCTTTTCAGACAGTTGAGAGTGCTTCTCGAGAAAATTTGAGCTTTGGAAAGTGCAGCACTCTTACAGCTTCCGTGGTGAGGAAATAATAGCTATGTTATAGCTGTTCACAATTCTTCAGAGAAAATCTCTTCAACAAAGTTGTTTTTGACCTTGATGAAAGCTTGTAATGCCATTGTTGTGATTTTTGCGGCAGAATTTTGTTGACCTTGCTGGCAGCGAGCGTGCTTCTCAAACATTGGCAGCAGGTGCGAGACTTAAAGAAGGTTCCCACATCAATCGAAGTTTACTGACCCTAGGAACTGTTATTCGCAAGCTAAGGTTGGCCAATTTTTCATGTTAAGGTTAAAAAGTCCAAACAAGTTTATGCTGGATAATAAGCTATAAATTTATGATGCTAAATGAAATCACATTAATTCAATGATTTGGTGCAGCAAAGGGAGAAATGGGCATGTACCTTACAGAGACTCTAAGCTAACTCGCATACTACAGAATTCTTTAGGAGGCAATGCCAGAACAGCAATCATTTGCACCATGAGCCCTGCGCGCAGTCATGTTGAGCAATCAAAGAACACCCTTTCTTTTGCAAGTTGTGCTAAAGAGGTTGCCACCAATGCACAAGTCAATTTGGTGATGTCTGATAAGGCGCTGGTAAAGCAATTGCAGAAAGAACTGGCCAGGCTGGAGAATCAATTGGCAAGCCTGGTATCTACTCCTGCCGGTAATTCTTGTGTGTTACTGAGGGAGAAGGACCACGTCATTGCAAAGGTCAGTAAATATCGATTGTTTTCTAGTAAAAACATAGTTTAAGGAATGTTTGTAGCATATAATTCAATGTCCATTTGATCATACATCGAGAATTTCATTTGGAATAATCCTGACTGAGACTTGTTGAAAAACTGCAGAAGGATAAAGAGATAAAAGAGTTGACTGAGCAACTTAATGCAGCTCAAGTTCAACTCGAGGAATTGCTAAAATCAATTGGAGAAGAACGAGTTTTAAGACCAGATGAATATGCTGCATCAGGGTCCTTTGAAGTGTTTAAGCCTACTCCTGTTCACTCAAGAAGCAACACGTATGGGGATCTTGATGAGCATCTTTCTAATAAAATCCTTGAACTTCCAGAAGAAGATGCTGAAGATAATTTTCTGCTGGATGACAGCACTCCTGAATTTTTGGGGCCCGACCCTTGTCATGGTTTTGAGGAGATTGCCCAAAGAAAAAATGAAGAATCTCAATATAATTGCGAGCAAGTTCAGTGTACTGAATTGGAAGAACCCAACGTAAAGGACATGGCAGGCTTACCTATTACTGAAGAAAAAGAAAAAGAAGCGGTGAGGGACACAAAAGAAAGTCAGATGCGCACCACAAGTGAGGAAGATGAGAAGCTGAAGAAGATGGACACGGACAACAGTTACCAAACTCTAAAACAACAAATTCAGCAGTTGCAAAGGACGATAAACCAAATGGGACAATCTACTTCCTCTGAAGAAGTTTTGTCAAGCTCTAAAGGGTTAACATGGACTAGAAGCAAAAGCAGGAGATTAGTTCACATGACTATTCCATCTGATCTTTGGCCTGGTCATGAGGAGGACAATGAGAAGGCACTACCTGCTGTGACTGAAGTAGACTTACCTGAAACATCAAAAGACGTAGAGGAAAAGCTTCCAGGAAGTGAGTCTGATGCTGAAATCAGAAACACGGGCAGCGAAGATTCACAAAGTCCTCTTAACAGTGGTCTCTCAGAAGAAATTATCAAGGAAATAGATATAGGTGTAGACGATACAGGTGTCCCCAGCTTTGTTTCAGGCGTGACCAAAACCCCTGAATTCCAGTCAGAGACTCCAGCCAGCGATATTCTCGTGAGATAATTACTCATACACGTTTCTCTAACCATTTTACTAACAACTATTCCATAATCTGCTGGTCAAGTGTTACATTAGCTGAGCTTTTTGATAAAGAATTTGTGCGTTGTTAGATTCTGGTATAATGTAACTGGTCCTCAGTTTGCTGCAGCCCATCAAATGTCCCCTACAATGTGAATGTTGCTCTCTTTTATTGTTAAGCATCTTAATTTCCTGGTAATTGGACTAATCAGAGAATGACTTGCAGGTTCCAAAAGCATCAACTGGAGCTAGTGATGAAAGGAAAGGCGCAGTGTCACAAGAACGAGGTGCAAGCCAACACCATGGTGATTGGCCCCAAAGATTTGAGAAGTACAGGAAAAAGATAATTGAACTTTGGGTCAGATGCAATGTCCCATTGGTACATAGAAGCTATTTCTTCCTGACCTTCAAAGGTGACGAATCAGACAATGTGTACATGGAGGTAGAGCTCAGAAGATTATTCTTCCTGAAGGACATGGTTGCTAAAGGAACTACTGCAATGATAGATGGTCATGTAATCTCATCAGAAACAAGGTATCTGTAATTCCTCTTAATAGTATTCCCTATCTTTTTTGCCAGAAAAGCAAAGTAACATAGTTGACTATTTATTGCCCACAAGCAATCTGATGCTCTTCTCATGGTGCTTACAGTATGAAGGCTCTCAATCGCGAGAGACAATTTTTGGCCAGGCAATTACAGAAGAAATATGGGGAAAAGGAGAGGGAGGAGCTTTACCAGAAGTGGAATATCAAACTAGACTCGAAACAAAGGAGACTACAATTGGCATTCCGTTTATGGACTGAGACAAAGGACATGAAACATATGAAGGACAGTGCTATACTTGTTGCAAAGTTGGTTGGATATGTAGAGCCACGCCATTGTCCCAAGGAGTTCTTCGGTCTCAGCTATTTAACCACATCAGGTAGTCAAAAATCCTCCAGCTGGAGAGACAACGTATCGTCGCTGTTATAACCTTATCTATGTAAAGAAGTCAAGAGTCTTAATCTTCAGGTTAACCTGCTTAGTTGAAAGGTTGGCTTCTGCTCAGTGTAAATTCTCAGAAGCGAACTGTAGCTGCAATCTTTTTTTGATTCTTTGATCATCTACCGCTTGCGGCACCAGATGCAAATCTTCTTCTCTATATCATAATTACAGGCTTGTGCCCTGAAGTATTGTCAGGTTTGTTATCAGGAACTTGTTTTTGCTAGAAGGATGTAAGAAACCTTCAACATGTAAACGGAAACATGGAGTTCTTGTCACCGTGTAATTTTGAAAGTAGCAAATTTGGTACTTACCAGAACTGAAAGCTCACTAAGCTTCATTCTTCCTAATTTTCCAACAGGTTGGCCAAACGAGGAAAAAGCCTCATAAACCAGAGAACAATCAACGTAGAACTCACCAAGAAAAGGGTGAGTACTCGTCTCAACATGAAAAACATTTACTTTGAGCATATACATGAAGATGAGGTTACCATATATCCACATATGTTAAGGAAGTACTCCCTAAGAAATTATTAACAAGTATACACCAAAATGGAGATCGTTTTTACACTAAGACTCGCACCATAATCACAAAATGATTGCTCCTTCTGTGATTTTCCAGCCTGCTTTAGAAGACGAAATCTCATATCTCATCGTGTAGGTTGTAACGTTTGAGGCATTGTTTTCTGGATGAACTGCATCAGTTAGGTAGGCCGCCTCCTTCAGAGTTGCTTCTACATGAGCATGTTGACCATCTACGGAGACTGTCACACTGTCAATGGTCAATTCTAACAGATCATAGTTATATACCCAACCAAGTTGAGTAATTTCAGCTGCTCGATCTGTCCATATTTTCAGCATCTGACCATCCAAAACCTAGAAGTTGCTCTTAACGTTAGAAAAGTGCAAAAACAGCTTTCTGTGCATTTTGAACTATAAAAGATGTTTAAACAACATGCGATTACCTCTGGCAGTTTCTCCATACAATGTCCGGGCCCAAAAGCCTGAGCTTTAATATCCTGCCATCTTCGCACTATATCCTCAGCAAGTCTTGCATCCATTCTGGTTAATTCCTCTGTTGATTTTCGATCTACAAATTCCCCGGCATAGTCGTCTATTCATTAGAAGCAATTGAATTAGATTCTTGTAGAAATGTATTAGCAAGCTATAAAACCAGAGACAAACAGAGAAAGAAACACAGTTGAAGTTGGTAAAATATGACAGCATGAAGTTTGCTGCTATATCAATCCTTTGGCTGCTTAGGAGATCCATAAGACATTTGAAGATAACCAGAAAGATAGCATCAATAGGAATTGTCTCCCAAAGAGCTGTTCAGAGAAACAACTTAAGCTACGTACTATCATAGCATAAAAGTGAACAGCCAAGTGAGCACCTTGACTGAAAGCAGAATCACATAGCTAATTAGTTGCAGCCAAGGGTTGGTTATATCAAGTTTAATTGAAAATATATAATAAAACCGTACCTGCATGGACAATGTCAGATGTCATTGCCGAATCAATTTCTTTTTTCCGGTTGAAGAGGCCATTTGTAGAAGGTAAGAACCTCAAGCCAGCCAATGTGATCACTCCAATGGCCACACCAGCAGACATGATCATAACAATCGCTTGTTTTATTTTGTCAGTAATCAATTCTACCTTGCGTACATCCTCCATATTTTTCCCAGAATCCTCATGAGATATGGCAATATTTTCTTGATCAAGTTGTTCGACAGGCTGTTCACTAGCCGTAACAGTAAGAGAATAATTCACTCCAGCTTCTTTGCTTCCAACACCCTCAACCTTTTGACCAGGTGGAAAGACCTTCTGCAATGCATGAATTGCACTAGTCTTTACACGATCAATAACAGCATCAGACCCAATTCTCACTATGGCTGCTGCTGCTTCTAAGGGTGAATGACCAGCTCCCTCCCGCCTTTCCAAGTGTCTCAAGACTGTAGGATCATCATAATAATCTCCAAGCTTAAACTGCACATCTTTTGTATCCCTAAATCTAGGAAAGACTACTTCCATCAACCAGGTCTCCAAGAGTCTACAAAGCCCAGGCAAGTCATTTTCATACTCATCCCTCAAATTTTCCATAATGAAATCTATTATAGATGGGTTCCTGTAGGGCGAGCGATCGCTATCTAAGCCCAACCATGATCGACACTCATCAACCTCCCCAAGGAGCAATGAACAAAGACCTCTTTCCAAAGCAAAGTCTATTTCACGGTTTTCTATGGGAATGTAAGCTATAGTCCCTTGAGCTGGAACCTTAGTCTGTTGCAGCTGTTGGAATAAGTTATCAGCATCTGTTATGAGATGAGGCTTTTTACCAATAAAAGCTTGGGCAACAAGGGCAAGCGCCACTCCATATACTTCAAAACTTTCGGCAGGGATATTATTTGGTGTTGCTACAAATAGATCAACCTACAATGAGAGGCAAGGAACTTCAGAAATGATAAGCAAGAATAATAAGGCAAAAGGCAGGTTTCTCAACATAATTATATATGCTACTTGCTCAGCTGCTGTCATGCGTAAGAATGCCTCATTCATGAAATCTTCACGGGTAAATCCTCCGGCAACTGGTGCTGCTCCTCCTCCTCCAACAGCCCACAATATGTTCCTCATTCCCAGAAGACCCTCTTCCCTTTTCACCCTAAATTCATCATCAAGTGGCAGGGCTAGAAGGTCTAGGAAGCATCGAGGGTTAATCTCCTCCAATGTCTCATCAATCTGTGCCTTCAAGTCTGGTGCAAGATTACTAGCCCCTTCCTCCTACGTCCACAAGAAGAAAGTATCTTTACATTTGAAACTTGCATCAATATTCGGGAGAGAACACTTAAGCAGAAGAGTTTTAAACAACTTCAAAATTATTTACCAAGTCATTAGAAGATCCACATATTTGCTCTTTCCAATATACTCTACTTCATCCATGCATTTCTAGAGCCAATACAATTGCTAGATAGCTCGCATGTGTCAACAATAACTTATAACTACAGAAATTCCATAAAATATCGCACAAAAATTCGTGTTTTGGCTTATATTTGAACATCAATACCCAGTAACATAGCAAAAACAGCAAGATATGATCAAGACATTGTAAGTTCGAGTAAATAGTATACCTGTAACAGCTTCAAAGCTCTCCCAAGGGCCTCACAACCTCGAATAAAATCGGGGGGACTCAACACCATAGCATCCCTCGAAATGTCCACATAAGCTAGAGCCATAGCCAATACGACATCCTGCTTAAACGACTTCGGTAGTCTCTCTCTAAGCAAACCCGCCCCAATTTTGAGCACAGTTTCACTCTCTCCTGCTTCTTGCAACACACACAATGCACCAGGCACCTATACATTTCCATTCATTATCACGTTCTTTGCATTTTTCTCAGTAAGCAAACAAAAGGGTCTTGATAAAACAAAGCCAAATTACCTTCTCCCAAGGGACTTGAGTGATGATAGTATCTTCCTCGTCATCCATAAGACCTTGATTATAATCTCTTCTCCATTCAGGGTCAGCCAGGGTTTCACATGCGGCTTGAAGAATTTGCCTTCTGCTAATTAAAGCCTCTTGACTGAAGCCGTACTGAGGAGGTTTAGAAACCCTAGCTTCGTAAGCTCGCTTGATACCATCTCCAAGGAAATGGGTTTCAGCTTCTAGCATCTTTAAAGCCATCAAATATTTAAACCAATTTTAAACAAGAGACCAAACATTTGAATGATTGTAAGAAATGCGCGACATAATTAGGGGTTTTTACCTGATAGAAGTGGAGAGGAATGGATACATGGCGCTCAGGAGGAGCGAGAGGGGGTGGTGGCCGGGGAGGAGCGAGAGTTGCGGTGGAGGAGGAGAGAGAGTTATGGTGGTCGGAGGAGACATCGGAGGTTGTGGTGAGGAATTGGAAGTCGCTGAGGAGGCGCTCAGCCCATCTGCTGGCGGGAAATGCGGCGGTTTTGGTGAGTTTGGAGGGTTTTCGCGGTGGTTGTAGCGACGGAGCAAATGGTGTCGGCGAACTGAGACCAAGTGATAGGTGTGTTATAGTCTCCATTACAGTAGGCTTCTTAGCTTAAACCCTGTCCTCGTGGAAGGCCTCGCAGCTATTTAGTTTACTGGTTACAACTATCAAGTCCCTCACTAGTCACTTTTTTTTTTTTTTGGAGTATCCCAAGAAGTGTATACCAGGCCGAAGTTGGTGACTAATCCCCCTTCGCGATACTGATACATCCCTTACGAGGGCTGCCGTTGGCTCAGGAGGTTGCTGCATTCCCAAAGGCAGGGATCGAACCCGGAACCTCTTGGTTAAGCGATACTTGTCATCAATCTTTCTCTAATTTGGATAATGTTACCAATCCTTGTTGGACCTGGATTATGTTCAAACTAAGCATTGCAGTAGTTAACCTTAGAATTGGGTCTAAAATTTTGATTTCGGATCATTTTAGACCCGACTATGAGTTTAACCCGGTCAATTGCCAAATTAAATATTTTAAATTTTGACTTAGCTAAACATTTAAAATTAAAAAATTCTAATAAGCTCAAATTTTGGTCAACTTATATTGAATCCATCAACTTCAAGTCAAATCGGACTCGGTTGGACAAATATTACAACAACAATAACACTCTTCAGTAAAAATTCTGCTAAACGCGTAAAATCTAGAGAAGTTTAATAGTACGTAGTCTTACCCTTAATTAGTAAAAAAGTTGTTTTCAATGGTTGGACAAAAATTATCATTCATAATTAATTTGAATTTGATTTAAATTTTGATCATTTCTATTTTTTATAAATTTTAGATTTTACATGAGTCTGACAAAATTTATAAAATTCGAAACTTAAGTTTAAAATCTCTTGTTGTAATTTAAATTAAAATCAAAATCAAAGTATTATCAACTCAACTCTTTATTAAAATTTAATATCAAGGTCCGGCCCATATTCAAATTAGTTGCCTCCTCCGACAACGTTAAAGTTTTGAAGATTATAATATATAGTTAATAAATTTTTATATATTATTACATTTTTATATATGGATAAAATATTCCATTACCTTGATCTTTTTTTTTTCAATTTAAAGAAAACTTAACCTAGTCCACTATATATTTTTTTAAAGAAAAACGTTAAAAACGACATTGTTTTAGTAACGGTCAGGTCACGGGCCGGCTCGTACCCGGTCAACTCGAACTAAACTCAAGCCGAGCCTTTTTTTTTATACATCCCTGCAACTAAACTTTTTTCTTTTATGTATATATACATGCATAACAACTAAACTTTTTTCCTTTATAAGTACAGGCATAGTCACTAAACACACATGGAAACCGAACTTTTTGTTCTATATATATACATTACTACCAAAACTTTGTCCTAAATGTATATACACATGTAGCAACAGAACATTTTACTTATTTATGTATATACACGACACTAAACATTTGTCCTAAACGTATATATATATATATATATATACACACACACACATTATTAAGAAATTTTTTTGCAATATATATATTAGAATTTTTAAGATGGGCAGAATGTAGAGCCCATTAATAAGAATTAGGCTTGGGTAAACCATTGTCAAAATAACTATAACTAATTATTTGAATAGTTGACTATTACCACTTATAAACCCTTTAGCATTTTTATGTTTAGTCAATATGAGATACTTTAACAATATATACATATAGGAACCAAATATTTTTCTATAAATCTATATGTGCACACATAGCCATTAAACATTTTTCACATATATATAGATATATGTATACATACATGGCCAAGAAAAAATATATACATATACACTAGGGATGTCAATTTTGGTTCGGCCTAGTTTTAGCTCAGGTTGACCAAGTTACAGGCCAAAATAGTTCAGTCCGATCAGGCTACGGGTTGTTGCTCGACTGAAACGATAAAAACAACGTCGTTTTGTAATTTTTTTTAAGTAAGGTTAGATTGGGCCGGCCTGCCTGTGACTCATCCGACCACATTGTCAGCCCATTGATCGGCCCGGCCTGCAGGCCATCCATCTAGGGGTCGGGTCGGGCAGGGGCAAGAGCGACCTGAGCCCAGTTCGAGCCATTGACATCCTTAATATATACACATGACTATCAATTTTTTTTCTTTACATTTACATAGATAGGCACACAAAATTTTCCAATTAATATCAACTCCATAAATTTTTCCTTATGTAGTAGAGAGGTTATTTCTGGTAGATTCACATGCAAATGTGACATAAAGATAAGATTTTTTTTTAAATAAAAGATGAAATAAAATAAATAAATAAAATTTTAAAAATAGAATAAAGTAATAATAACTAAATAAAATAGAATAATGCTAAATATATTTTTAAAAATTGAATAAAGCAATAATAACTAAATAAAATAGAATAATAACGCAAAAGATGCAAGTTTAGAAGACAAAGTGACTAAAGACATAAATGCATAAATACAAATAAATATTAATAATAAATAAGAATACTAACGCCAATAATAATAAATACTTAATAATCAAAATTAAAATAAAATAATTATAATCACAATACCTTGTTCATATTAACAGAAAGAGTAGGGGTCGGGTTGGACTTAGAATGCCTGACAACAATGTTATATATATATATATACACATATATGGCCACTGATTTTAGCGTGAATTGATTGGGCTATGAGTTAAAACAGTTCGACAAGACTTTAGTCGGTTTGAGCACGGACCGACCTGTGGCTCGACTGGAATAACAAAAATGACATCGTTTTGTCAAAAATGACGTTGTTTTGTAAATTTTTTTATTAAAAATAGTAAGAATGGACCGATCCAGAGACCCGGTTAAAAGCGACCCAGACTTTAGCCCGGCCAATTAATATCCCTACAACCACCGAACATTTTCTAACATATATTTACCACATAACTACCAAACTTTTTCTCAATTTGTACACAAACGCCTTTACCAAACCCTTTTCCTTTATATATATATATATAGCTACAAAACAAATTTCTCATCTATATATATATACACTCATGGTCACCGATATTTTTCATATATATACATACATATATGGCAGCCCATTTTTTTATACACACGTGGCCACCAATATTCTTTTCAATACATATATACATATATATACATGACTACAATAATCATATACACATATGACGACAAAACTTTTATTTATTTATACATACAACAAAACTTTTATTTATTTATATATACACATGCATGGCCATCGATTTTGGCGTGAATTGAATAGGCCACGAGTCAAAAATAGTTTGGTCCGACTTCAGTTGAGTTGAGCATGGATTAACCTATGGCCCAACTGAAATAACAAAAATAACATCGTTTTGTCAAAAGTAACATCGTTTGTAAATATAAAAAAAAAGGTAAGGATTGATTGATCCAACCTGCAGGCCATACAATCAAAGGCCGGGTCAGAAGCGACCCGAACTTGAACTCGGTCTTTTGACATCCCTACCACCACCCAACATTTTCTAACATATATTTACCACATATATACCAAACTTTTTGTCAATTTGTATACACACGCCTTTACCAAACTTTTTTTCTTATATATATACACACTAGAATACAATATATATGTATATACAGCTACAAAACTAATTTCTCATCTATATGTATATACTCATGGTCACCAATGTTTTTCATATATATACATGCATACCTGCTACCGATTTTTTTATACACGCATGGCCACCAATATTCTTTTCAATATATATAAATATATATATACATGACTACAATAATCGTATACACATATGACGACAAAACTGTTTTTTATTTATACACACGCGTGACAATCAAACATTTTATTTTCCACTATAATTGTGTCCTGCATACAAACACATCAAACTTTTTATAAACATATACATAGCCATAAAATTCTTTTCCTATGGACATATGGCCATGAAATGTATTTCCAATATATATACACACGCATGAAAATGTAACAGATTGGATTCTGATACGGTACTGTATCGATACCGGTCAATACCAGCTACTATTTCAAGCAATTTTTTAAATTTATAACATAGTCTGTATTTTTTAAAAAATTTCAAAATAATCTTGCAATATTGTATTGTATAATTTAAACCAACTTTGTCTTAAAAAATCATAATAATAGAAATTTAAAATAATAACACTTTATTTATTTATTTAATATTATTTTCACATGTTCCACATATAAATAATAACCACAATTAATATGAAAATGATTATTTTATCATCATAGAAATATAAAATTAAAAACAATATAAAGTATTTAAAATATTATAATTTTATGATGCAATAAATAATAATCATA
>JANKOD010000006.1:1523948-1541140 GCA_026284645.1 Erythroxylum acuminatum | reverse complement strand
TTTAAACAGTTACAAAAATTGTTTGGAGAGTAGCAGATCCGATGACTGATTTAAGATAAAGAGCCAAAAATGAAAACTCTCCTATATAGGAGCGTTTTCATCAATCAGCCAAAATTTTAACCATCAAAAGTCAATTGTATTTTTAATTGAGGTTCTTAAATATTTACGTTTTAGGAATGATATTTGTTCTTATAATTGTTTTATGCAGTTATAGGCTATAAATAAAATTTTGACTTTAAACAAAAATGAAAATAGAAAGAGTTGTATAAATTTTTCACAGATGATGAAACAGTACAGGCGAACATGACATCTCTAAAATCTAAATTTTTATAAGAATATTCAACGAAATACTAAGATATATAATATTCATACCCTTATAATTTTTAAAAAAAATCATGTCCGTATAAAGTTATTTTACACATAATCAACTAATTTTACCAAATATCTCTAACAAGCAGCTAATGCAATCTGCTGGTCAAATCAGCTAACAGCTAATACAATAAGCTGATTGTCAAATAAGGTCATAATCTATAATTGAGTTCGTGAACTGGTTTACTATATTATATAAGTAAGTCAAATTATAGGCTAATAACAAATTTTTATCTTCGAAATTTAAGAGAAATTAGTCAAATCATGTATAAATTTTAAAAGCTTTAAAAATTGTTACGATATGCTCGAAATGATTAAAGTATTTCAAATATTTGATATTATAAATGATTAATTAGGATGACTTGATTGAACTACTATTTAGAAGTCAAGGTCCTATTGTTCCTGCTAAGACAATAAGGCGAACAAGGTCATGGTCAATTACTTGGACCACCCAAGAGGAGAAAGTCACAAGTCTTTTTATCCTCATTAGTATAGTGACCTTTCCCTAGTTCTTTAACTTTGACCAGACGGCGCCGTTTTCTAGTTACGTTGACACTGTCCCATTCCTCAATTTAATGGTCAACGTCCCGTGATTCCGTGGCCAAAGAGGACCCCTCCGTAACCGTCAGGCCACTTCCCGCCAAAACCGGAACGTGTAATCCGCAGGTGACACGCGGCGCGATCTGAAGAGGAAGAGAAAGTAGCCGTTAACGTGACTGGATAACGTGTGTGTCCTTTATCGGAAGCAGTGGATTCTGATACATCAGAATCCGTGAACATGTCTGTCTGCGCTCATTTTAAAAAACCAATCAGAATTTCAGATATTTGTTTTTACCTGAAAATTGTTAAAATTATATATAAGCAAAAAGAGTTTGCCACGTCGGATATTGACCAGCACACTACACATGGTCCCTGTCAGATCCTGACCTGGCACATTGCATTAATAATATGTTTTGTTGAATTAAGCTCTTATTTGTTCAATCTTGATCTGCCTGGCAATGAATAGGACTGAACCAAAGTTGTTGCTAACCCGACTTAAGCCTAACCTAAAACTCGATCAAACTTTCATTGCACAATCCGAAACGTTTGAACCGACCTCATTTGAACAACTTATTTCTTAGATTTAAGGTTAAAATGGCATTATCTTACAATTGGGAAGAGCAGAAGATAAGACCATTAGGACGAGGTTCAAGCCTGCCTCCCCCTAAAACCCAATTTAAACGAACCTTATCCCTTTAACTTTGAGCCTAATTGTAACCGACTGGCCGGCCAGCCGGCCACCAACCCCACAATTGCCATCCATAAATACGATGGCAAGGAAAAGAAGGTGTGAGACAAACAACATGACATGATTCTCTTAAAAACTCTTGATGGATATATGACACTGTACGTGACAAATGAGAGGGTGTGTGTTGTGTTGTATTGTTAATGCGGTCTCTGTCTCGTGACTTATTTTCACTGTCCAAAGTTCAGACCTTTCAGCCTCTCTACTGTCTTCAATCAATTGGCGTCAGGGAAAAATCGGGGGTGAGTCCACAGTTGATATTCAGCATGCGTCATTTTCAGGGTTTTCACTGACAGATGGTTTTATTCTTAAAACATTAAAAATTACTCACAAAAAGACTCGTAATATTAAAAATTTTGAAAAATAAATACAATTACACAAACTATTTAAATCTTCTTTCTCAATTATTCTGTTCTAGCCTTATTTTCGTCTCAAAATGACAACATTTTATATCTATTTACAAATAAAATATCGTCATTTAGGAGCAAAAACAAAATTAAAATTGAGTATTTGAAAACGAAGATCTTGTCATTGCTTAGTTGATTATTTCCACATAAGTGTCCTGACCCCAATTATCATAATTAAATTTAATTTTAATCTTCCCATCTTATATGGAAAACAATCCGTTTAATGCTTAGTAATAAAGCATATATAATATGCTTTGTTAAAATAATCAATAGGCATTTAACAAAATATTATTTTTAGACTTTTATATATTATTTTTAAATAATCTTTGAACGATGAAGCGGAAAAAAAGCTGCATCTTTTGCTTATTATTACTGTTTCTCACCTGCCCAGAGTACTCACTACCTCTGCCTTTACTCCTTACCTGCAGCTTTTTAACTTTTCCCCTGAAACAAAAGGTAATATTTTATTGCTCAGCATTCTCAAGGCATGTGCAGAGTGCAGTTTAGTTACAAAAAGTTACAAACTTAACAATGGAGCCCTCCCATACTCCGTTGTTGTCATTGACAGGAACCTTACCTCAAACAGAATTAAATAGCTATCATGCAACCCAACCCAATCGACTATTTAAACTGTACGAAACTACGTGTGCCTGATAAAAGTAGTAGCCTGATAAAAGTAGTAGATTCATAAACAGAAGCTCCATGTGTATATACCATGCAAAGAAGCTGTCCAAATTAAATGTTTTTGCCTACTAGTACCAGCAAGTTCGATAAATAAATAGCAGCAGGACCAACTCTTCCGATATTTTGAAACTGCCATAGTTCGTGTCCAGCTGTTACACGTAGAGGAGTTGTTGATAATGATCATAGTCAGTGCATCTTGGGAACGTTATGCCTGCTAGTGCCATTTCTATGTAAAACATAGTCAGCTCCTGAAAATAATTTTAAAGCAATGCAGAAAAACAAGCAAAATCAGCATGGAAGAATATTTAGCTATTATTATTTTTTATTGGTGAAATTCTTAAAACAATATTTCATTAGTTATTAACATTGTTCAAGTTCATTGCATTCATCACTAATGGGCAGAAGATGAAAATCTATTACATGAGGATTGTGCTACTGATAATAAGCTGTTATCTTTTAATTGCAAATTATTTTGACAATATTTTATTAATTACTAAAATAGTTAAAGTTTATTGCATTCTCCAGTCCAGATAGTTATCACCAATGTCAAGAAGAAAATGAAACATTTATAGACTTGAGTTTCTGCTAAATATCCAACTTCCAACTCAAAACTCTTCACAATCTCCTTTCAACACTTTTTTTCCCCCTTTATCAGCGTTGTTTATTTTATGGGATTCGCTTTACTAACAATGTAGACCAAAATAATGTCTTAACTTCAAATCCTGAATGAATTACAACCATATACACTACTAAGCCAACTTTACAAAAGAATGTCTTAACTTCAAATCCTGAATGCATGACAACCATATACAACACTGAACAAAAAATATACAGAATCACTTAAACAGATGTTCAAACTTGAGGAAGGGTCAACTAGAATGGTCGTCAGGCAAGAAGACCTTGCAACAATTTCTTATTTGGACATCATTGAGGACTTTAGACAACACCTTAAAGAGCAACTTCTTGAATTGCTTATATGTGCACTAAATTCTTCAACATCCTCTTAAGATTCATATTTCCCACTTCTAGGTGCTCATGGCATGCTAAAAAGATGCTACAGTGGGATGTGAATGGATTTTTACTAAGATATCTGGTCAGTGATTTGCCCTAGTCTTAAGATAGTTCAGAGCAGTCTTCTCCTACAACACAATGTAGTTCTTAAAGATTTACAACGGACCGATCACCAAGCATGAAGAAAACACTCAATCAACTCTGGACTGGTCAGCTCAAGAAGAAAGGATGATACAAACAATAAGGGGATAGAGAACCAATGCTTTAACAAAAATGAGAATGAGTATAATAATCGAGGGAGAAATACGATTGCCACTTCATAACTTCCCTTCATTTCCCTTACTGCAGTTTGGATTGTGCAAAAGATTTGCAGTAATTTAGACGAAATTGTGATGCAACAACTAAGCAACCAGAGGATTCATAGTATGTTCCTATCGGAACAACCACAAGAGCTGAGATTCAAGAACAGTTGAAAAAAACCCACAAAATTGAGCTCTTTAAATTGGAATTATATTTTTATAATTGGGATAATAATAACAACAAAATTACTTGCTTACTCAACGGACAATCTGGTGAGAATTAAACTAGCATTTCATAGTCATAAAACTGGGCTTCAGCGCCTAGGTGTTCTTAGTTAATTTACTGTTCTGGGCTAACTACGGAGGACCACCAAAAGAGTTCTTAAGCTTTAACTCATGAAATAGAATTCAGAAAAATAAACAAATAAAGAAAACTCATACATAACTACAGATCTTTTATGGGATTCTATAGACATAAAGATCAGAGCCAACAAGTATCATAACAGAAAAAAACTAAGCACGAACAATTTACCAGTATGCACTAAAATATTACCAAGGATAGTAATACGTCTTGGTGGTATAGAGACAAATTTTCTACTTTTGTTAGCCCCTTGATCAGATTATATTTGTCTAGTGACTTGGTGATCCCATCAAAGAAGTGATTACAATTGCAACCTGCAAGCATGTCAATGTAATGAAGATTACAGAAGCGATTAACATGAAATCAGCCAGACAAGTTGCACAGGTTCTAAGTAGAAACCAATACACCTGTTAAACATTTTCAGAAATCTATTCTGAGGAAGGTAAAAGGAAAGATAGGAAAATAAAAAATAAAACAGAAGAGGACAAAAGAGAAGATGAATAATACATAGTGCAACCAGAAAGACATTGTAGTAGAATCTACCTTTAAACATTGTAGTAGAATCTACCTTTACATGTTTAAGAAGAAAAGGAAAAGCCCTATTTTGGAATGGTGACGTATGAACTTCGTAAGATGGAATCATCCATTCATCTAGGCCATATTTCTGCACGCGAAGTCATCTCTCATATTTGCATTCTCAACCTATCAATATAAAGACTTCTGTATTGTATTACAGGAAAGAAGCTCCTTTAAACTCTCCTCACTATATATTAACAGCATCTGAAAAGTTGAGATAAAAATCGTTATACCATAAGGAACAGATCCGAGGTAATCGAACTATTAAAGCAAAAGGTCTACATTCCCTCCACTAACCATAAAACATTGATTTCCTATCAAAGCAAAAGGTCTACATTCCCTCCACTAACCAGAAACATTGATTTCCTGCAAACTGCTAAAGCAATTTCAATAAAGCATCTAAGTTTGATGCGTTAAGATTCAGATCACCTGCAGAACACCATATTCAAATATTTTTGTAAACCAAGAAAACAGTAATCAGACTTTTATGCATCTTGCAACGAAATTTTACAGAACAAGAAACAGCAATGGCAATAGATTCATACCTATGACTGCCAAGATAACCCTGAAAGTTTTCAGACCTGACAACAACCATAAAGAGGAGAAAGTGATGAGATAATGGCCCACTGTAAGTGCAAAGTTCTGCTTTTGGTTTTGAAATTACACAAAGGTTAATGGAAATGAAAAAATGGCACAGCCTTTGTATTGCTTAGAATGCATTAAACTCAAGAGTGACAAGTTAAATTATTTAGACCAAATTTGATTGAGATTGACCACCATGAATCTAATCTGACAGTCGTATTACAAGATGAGCTGATGTCAGATTGATGCCTCAATGATGCAGGCATAAGAAGCACAAGCATATGGAAATCACAGGAACATAGAAGAAGATGGACAATTCAATTAGATTTCCGAGAACAGAAAGAGAAGTTAGTAATTGATGTTCACATAAAAATTTTGGACGTAATCCCAGATATTCTTGGGAGAAAGAAAAATGTTCTCTATGCTTGTCAATCCTATAATAATCCTAGTCTGTACAAATAAAAATGAAAAGAAGACAGGAACAAGTAGTATCTTGTCTTTGGGGATCCCTTAATGAAAAATCGGGTGTAAAGTCTCCACTCTTTGAAGTACAATGTCGATGGACGAACATTCCTCTACAAAATGGAACTGCAAGGTGCAGATGCTATGTTCCACACAAGTAGGTTATAACATTGGTTCTCCACTGCCTCCGATAACATCTTCAAATTGCCATAAATTGAGTAACATTCATAAAGCTCACTCATGATTTAACAGTGCAACAGAACCTTCTTGTTTCTTTCTCGGAACTTTTGAATCACATACAAGAGCAATTCAGCAGCTCGAATATATGATTTAACCATGACACATCAATCCTTCCACCACCATTCTATGTTAAGCATCATAGAGGAATAGAAAGTACACTTAATATGTGTTGCTTTGGTGCCCACAAAGCCACAGATCAGTCAACCAGAGGGACCATCAAAGCTTGCTTGATATCTTTGTTGCCAAGTGCTTCTCAATCAATTTGTCAACAAATGCACGAATCTGCATATTAAATTACAAGCAAACACAAACAAATGTCAATACCTTACAAAACTAGACTAGCATTACACAGGATTGGAGGAAGATGCCCCTTTGACACAAATGGAATTGTTGCACATTCACAAACAAATGAAAGAACTTTGATCTGAAAACTCAACCAAGTAAAGATGAAATAAAAGGAGCAGACTAACTTCTCAATAACCATGAACACAGATCCCATCCCAGTATAGACAAACAGGTAAGTGTGGACCAGGGATAGACCAAACTTTGTAACGCACCTTATACTTCCGTTTGGAATCAAGAAACTCAGAAACAGTCATGGCTTTCTGAGCATCTGTGGCCTGCTCCATCACCTGAGGACAATCAGTGGGAAAGTTAAACTAAAATTATGAAAGAAAAGTTCCTTCATCATCCAAAATAATCAAGCTTTAAGGAACTTATAAGTTGTTCAAAAATTATGAGATGATTTGATAAACAGGAAGTCGAAGGAATGAAAAATCGCAGACCTTGGTAGCACATTTCTTCATTATTGATTTGTATCCCTCCTTGTCAATTTTCCTTGCCTTATAGAGAGGCATGAGTAAAGATGCAACAAAATCAACAACAGCCTGTTTGGTCCTGTCTGGACCTCTGGAGTGGTTTCTTTGATTCTCCCTGCTTAATGTAACTTGTGAAACAGAACTCTCATTAACCCGTCCATCATTCTTCCAGGATGGTTGCCTTGAACTAGTGTTTGAATGCTCTTCATCAGTTATCCCAACAGCCGGATGAAAGAATTCTGAATCTGCTGCAGCTGCTTGAGACTGCCATCTCTCTATGGCATGGTAATCCTTTATCCCAGCACTACCAGCAGTATCCACCCAAGCTTTTGTGAAAAGATTGCTGTCAACAGCTGCACTATCTCCAGACTGCTCTCTGAGATTTATTTGTGATGCAATCTCATTTGAATGACTTCGTTGAGAGAGATTATCAGCTAACATTTTTGAACTATCAAGATCAACACGAGTGGCAGAGAAATCAACGGACCAGTCCCTTACTCTGCAGTTCCTTGAATCAATTTCTGAGATACAATCTTGTCTTCCCAGAATACTGCCAGGCCACTTTCTCCTAAGATCATGATCATCCATTTGAGTATAATGTTCTCGCCTAGCAAATTTGTGAAAGGAGGGTATCTTAGGCAGTTGTTGCATTGCACTGCACTTGGCTTCTGATGATGCATATGCCTACAATGTCCCGTAAATATGCACAATGTCAGGTTACAGCAAGAAAAAGAAATTTGAGAGAGAGAAATCCACCAACAGAAAAGAATATCAGAATAGTTGGAGGAACAAGGATGGAATTCTAACTAGTGACAACTTTTTCTTTTTGTCCTATAGAAACAATTATCAGTATCATGGTGACAATATCTGTCAATCTCGTAATTTATAGGAAATTCTAGAATATAAAAGACGGAACATTTAATGTCATGAGAGAAGCTAAATATTGAAAATAGCTTAAAATATATTCCAACGCCTATAAAGATTAGTGCAACAGGGGGGTGGATATGGTAAGTAAAACATACCTCAGCAGCTGCACGTGCAGCAGCGGAAGCCGCCTCTGCTGCAGCTAAAGCTGTCTTTTCCGCTTCAGACATTAAAAGAGTGTTTTCCTCCTCCACTTCACCATCCAATCTGAGTGGAGATGCTTGGGATCTGGATTCTAGTTTCAAGTGATCTCCAGATCCCAACTTGACAGCCCTGCCACTCACCTTTTTCACACATCCATCATAAGGCAAAGGGCTTCCACTGGAAGCTGGAGCCTGTATGCTCCCTTTATTCTCCAGGGCGCCATGGTGAGTGTGCAACGGGGGCCTCCCTGAGGCTGCATTGCTGATAAGTTTTTTCTTCAACTTTAATCCACCATTTGAAGCCTTTTTCCTACGGAAGACTTCAAGCCACACACTAACAAGTTGACTTGCAATTGCACGTATGTCACGGCTCGTATGTACACAGACTTTTTCTTTCACAGTTTTCCCTATGCCTATACAGTCATATTAAATAATTATTAAGTAGACAATCATATGACCATTTCATGTATCTTAGTCTAAAAATCATTACATCAAAAGGGGCTGCAAGTGCATAAACCTAAAAGAAGCACAAAACCAAACTTAGGCATGCAACCATAATCTTCGACACTCCCAAGAAAATTTTGGTAAATCAAGCAAACCAAAATTAAATAACTAATGAAAAGCTCATTTACAAAATTAAGCTGATTATAAATATGAAAACAATTATCAAAACGCAATGACTTCAGTAATTCAGGTCAAGTCAGCACAAAGAAAGTCAGATGAATGGGACATATTAATTACCTTTTATGGTCAGTTTGATCAATCATTATTACCTGAGGTAATTTCTTGACAATGCCCATCTATCATGACTATATATAGATAGGTAGATAATCTGTGTTTGAAATTGCAATTATATGAAATGAAACAAAAAATCAGGATACACACCTGACAAACGCACTGCAAGCAAATCAGTTGAAACAAGCACAAGAAGGCGAACACAATGACGCAATAGTTGGGTCCCATCCTTGCCCATCGAGTCCTGTTATTGTTTAAGTAATTTGAATGGTAAGAACTTCAACCAACATGCAGTTCATCAAATTAGCAGTTGGAGATCATAGCATTACAAAAATGTATTCCATTTGATTCAGAAACAAACCATAAGCAGTTGAATATAACATACCAAAATCCATGAGTTGAGCATCGATAACCCTTTTCTAGTCCCTGCAAATGATTTCAAGGTTTGAACAGGAAGATTCAACAACTCTTTAACCAGATGCAATCGCCCAGCAATACTTTTCACACTGAAGAACAAGTCCTTTAGTAAAGCTTCCCTGGTCAAATTGCGGGCACGATCCAAAGAATTCTTGTACAATTCATTGGAAAGCTCAACTGCATCAAGCCTCCTTGTTATGTCCATAACTTCATCTCTTTCATGTTCTGATTGTTTCTGTGCAGCCTCCATTGCCTCCACTTCTGCGGTGTAATCAATTCCACTAGTTAATATGTCAATTATACGTACTGCCTCCCGAAGGCCACTCATCATAGCACCACCAACAGTGTCAGGATGCTCCTTGCATGTAGCTTCACCAGCAAAAAATAAACAGTTCTCAACAGGCCGGCCCAGTATATCATAATCTTCCCCAGATGATCCAATGGCAACATAGGAGTATGCACCATAGCTGAAAGGATCCCTACCCCAATCAGTCACAACAGATGCAAGTGGATCAGGCACTGCAGCCTCCCCAAAAAGTTTACGAAGAACCTTTAAGGCATGGTTTACATGATCACACGAACTCATAGTTTCACCATCTAAAGCTGCCCTACCAACAACTAATGCTATAAGAACAGGAGCCCCAACAGTTTTCCTAACATTCCAGAACATAAAACACTGGCCCCTATGATCAGTACCCTCAGCAGTTGCTCCAAAGTAGTCTACCGAATCATCCCAAAAAACTTCAGGAAATTCCAAAACCACTTTATTGAGAACACCAAAGCCTAGTCGCTGAATCGAAGAAATTTTCCAACTGGGTAATGGAGGGGAAAACTTTATGGATCCCGCTTTCAAGCACCCAAGTGGCACCGTGATCAAAGCAGCGTCTCCCACAAACTCACTACCATTTGATGTGCAAACTTTTACTTTGTTAGGCTGACCTTCATCCACACCTTCATCCTTGACACCATATGATATATCTGTGACTACATGGTTCAAGTGTACAAGAACTCCTTCCCCAAGAGACTCGAGAACATTACTATAACCACCTTTGATCATACAATGGGCTCCTCCAAAACCTCCATAAATGTCATCTTGATTCCAATGGGGAAGAGATACTTCCTTCAATAAAGCAGCACAACCATATTCCAAATTGGCAAAATGCCAATCCATGACCCTTCTTTCAAGAGGACTCAAAACCCCCTCTTCAAAATAACTTTTATCAGGATCTCCACCACCACCACGAGTTCTCAAATCACAAGAAATGTCCATGGTAAGTGGCTGTGCCATACGACGCATCTTAAGGGCAAATTCAAGACCATCCTCCAGAGAAATTTTAGTAGCTTGTTCACCCTTCTGCTCAACAAGTAATAGCATATCATCTAGAAGGCTGTTGAACTCTGCTTCCAATGCTTCATCCAAATCCCTAGGAACTTTCTCTCCAGTCACAATATCATAAAGAGGACAATCACCGTGCAATACAGTTAAATCAAGGCCCAACTGAGAACAGATCAGTGAGGAAGGGTCTGGTCTTCTTTCAGAGGTAACATCAGCTTCAATACCAGTGATAATGCTGGCACCAAGATCTACAGGCACTGACAATGATGAGCGATCTGTATAAACACGACCGCCAATTCTGTTCCTAGCCTCAACTACAACAACAGAGAAACCTTGACGTTGCAAATGGCGGGCAGCAGTTAAGCCAGCAGGGCCAGCGCCTACAACAATGATTTTCTTTCTTTGTTCAGAGGTATAATACATTGTATAACCTCCATCACTATCTGCACAGGAAGAAGGCTGAACATTCTGCAATGCACTCCTTGTATCTGGAGTTATGACAGGGTCTACACTGCTATCAAGTGATTGGCAACATTTTATGGCACTTGAAACATCAAAATCAGCCAGATTTTTAGATAACATTGGATTGGCAGCAACATTTTGTCTGATAGCATCGGCTTGGCATTCATCAGGTCCTATCACATTGGGCAATTCCAGTGTCACTGGCATAATAACACCCCTACCTGAATTTGATGCCAGGTTCTCATCATCGGTAGCTACTCCATGCTTTGCCTCTGAGTCAACCCTACCAAGGATAAAGGAGACACCATCCTCTAAATCAGCTTGTGATGGTCCAGGACTTCCCTGAAATTTCTTGTCTTCTGAGACTTTATAATTATGTTGAGCACCAGATTCTGCTTTATCTTTCACAGAAGCAATCCCGACATTTATATAACCCTGTCATGATTTTTTATTTAATAATTTAATGCCCGACAAACCGAAAACTAAAATTTAATTCCACCAGACCATAAATAACTTGTGGAAAAATAGCAATCTAAAGCACAAAAAAGCTGAACAAGCAGGAAGGCAGATTAATTGTAAGACATACCACGAAACTGTAACTGAAAGAGATCTAAAGCAAATTTTAGATACAACTTACACACTTGTCAAGAAATGTATATATTTCCCTGATTAGAGAAGCACGTGGCAATTCATCAACAGAAGGCACATCCTGGACACCACATTCAGCAAGAGGTAATACACGGCTGACATCTTTACTCCAAAGGCCTAAGATAAAATTCCTGCTTAGAATCAAATACACAAATAGAATTATTTTGGGAGGAGTTACGTGTATGTAATCTACGATAAGAAAACCATACATCACGAGATACTAGAATACAAAGTTTACATGGATCAGCTGCATGCACTTGACAAAAATACAATAGTAACTAACCTGCATTCCAAATATTCTTGAAGGCCTCCCTTCCGCTTCAATACCTCCTTAAATCTTATCTTTTCTAACGGACCAGCTGCACGAGCCTTCAACCCTGCCAAAACTGCTGCGCCCACATTGGTTTCAGCCTCTGTGGGGCTAATTGAAGATGAATCAGATTTCTCCCGTGTTCTATAAGACCTATCATTGTCAAAGACTTGATCAGTCTCCAGAAAACATTGCTCATTCAGCAAAATTTCCCAATCAGCATCCCCTTCATAAGCCATGTCTCGAAATCTACGCTTTTTGTGCTTCCGCAAGGCACGTAGAGTGTTTGACAAACTACCATCCTTAACTTCAGAATCTGGAAGGGATACTGCATCTTCTGGGGAACTCTCATGTTCTTCTGGAGATACAGAAGAAGGAGAAGCTCCATTTCCTTGAGCTTCGGTGGAAAAATAGTCACGACTTGCAGTACAAGTATCAGTGTGAGCATTTCCAGTAAATTGATCTGTATATACAATTGAGCTACAGTTCTTAAGAGGGGCATAGTGCACCATGTTAGAATCAGTTTCTGCCTCAGAGACAGCAGCATTCTGCTTTTGAGAAGAAAAAGGAGTAAGATAGTGTGGCTGGTTGCAACCATATGGATCATCTTGCTCAATATGAGTTTCCTTCTGTGAAACAAATCTAGAGGTAGACATGGAGGAATACTGGCAAACTTTTGGACACAGATCAAACCCAGTTTCAGTTTTGGAAACGTTATCATTTTCCTTCAAACATGATTGAGAAGACTCAGAAGTTAAATGTTTAAAGGAATCACCTAAGGTCTTCCCAAAAGCTTGTTTATGAATATCCTCTAATGCATTTTCAAGCAGTTTGTTCGATAACTCATCCTTAAAAGTTGGAACTGGTACTTGTTTGCTAGATACAAATGAAATTTGAGGGTCTGCATTTGAAACATGTAAAGAAAAAGCATCCTTTGATTGGTGATCCAATGTTTCTTTCAGAACTCGGTCCAATTTACCCTCACCAATCGTATGGATGACCTGACTCCGCATGGAGGCAGAAGAGGCACTAGGCATTCCCGCTATATCGTTTACCATAGTGTTGGCCTCACCCTTCAACCCATTTTTCAAAGATGGAGTCTGCAAGCAGTCCCTTATGACTGAAAGAGAACAAATTTCATCACTAAGGTCTGATTTATGATCATCGTCCACTCCATCATAATGAGAAACCAAAGGTGAGGGAGAAGCTGGACCCTCTGGAAAATCTTTAGAAGATCTATCATCATGTCTAATTCTATCAAATCTCATGTCTTCATCATTACTTTCTTGAATGCACTGCAGTTCTTTAATTGCGTAATTATTGTCTTCCACACAGTTAGCAGCTTGATAAAAGTTGTTATCAAACTTTTCGTCTACAACTGTCTGCCTTTGTTCAGAGGCAGAATCTGATTGATTTAACCCATAAACTTTCTGGGACCTATCTTCAATTCTCAGATCTTCACAAGCAACATCCAAGGCAGAAGCAAATCTTGTACTCCTTCTAGGCAAAGACTTGATAACCCCTGCACCTACTGAAGCAACAGTTGACCCGTCCTCAAATATCTGACTCCTCTTCTCATCCTTTAAACTCAGATTTGTGCAAGAATTCCCCATCATACCAAATTGTGCCTTCTGGGATAAAGAAGAAATTGACTCTTCCAACTTCTCATCACAAGAGTTGCTTGTAGTACCCTGCTCGTGCAGCAAATTATCATCCCTCTGACCTTCAAAAGTGGCACCCTGAGATCCCAAATTCCCTGAACAATCCTCAACCACAGCACTATTCCCTGTTTCCTCTCTCTTGGCATCAATCATCAATTGCTTCACCCCTCCTGTATGTTTATCTTCTACCTCTTTATTCATAATCATATCCAATGCATCATTCCCGTCATTGCACCCCTTCTCCACTGAACTCTCCAAGAGCTGTGCACTAGCAGGTCCAGTGTCTTTCCTTGGACCTCTCAACTTCTTCCTAAAACTCGCTAGGGTATCATCCATACCCCCAAAATTCCCATCCTTAACAACTAATTTCTCTTCCTTAGCATCAACCCTGCCTAATACTCTCTTCCCCTTCTTTGAGTTCCCAGCCTTCTTCAACTTGATCAAAGACACAATGGGCTCATTATCATCACTTTCCAAACCAACCCCAATTGGTTTCTTGGATCTTTTCTGAGCCCCACACTTCTTCTCTTCACCCTCCATTCTCTTAACCCTAGATCTCAACAACTTCTGAACCAACAAAACCTTTTCCTCTAACCCTAACTTAGATTGAACAGTCCTGTAACCAGACAAATCACCACTTTCCATTTATCAATCATCAAGCAATTAAACCCCATCTTCACACCTTCACTATCAATCTGAACCCATGACAATTCCCCACCCCCGAGAAAATAACAACTATTCCCGCTCAAAAACAAAACCCCCAATCTTCACAAATAAATACATAGAACCCAAAAATCACTAACACACTTAGCTCCAAACCTAAAAACGTCAAAAATGGCTTCCCCCAATTATCTCGGACATGTAATTTCACACTAAGCCAACCCACGAACGAATAGGAAAAGAAATCGAATTAAGACAAGAAAATAGTGAAACAAGAACAAAACAAGGTCAAAGGTAGTTATGAGTAAGCTTAACCTAGGACGGCGGTTGACAGAAATCAGACATACATCACACAGTGACGGAGTATGCGGTGGCGTTTTAACGGATTTGTGCGACCCAAGAGTGGCGGATGAGGAGGCGCACGTTAACGGAGTTTTTGATTTACGGAATCGAAGCAACTCGGTTTATATACTATGCCCGAGACTATGTCGTAAGGGGAAACAAAAAGAAGAATAAATTTGTGAAAATAGGATGATTTGAGAATATACCCGTTTGGTTGAATATTAATTAATAAAATGAAACGAAACTGTTTATAATAGAATATAATGTAATATAGAGAATAGTTGTTTTGGAAAGATGGAAGAGTTTATAATATAATAAAATAAAATAGCATTTAAAAGATGGATAAAATTGAATATAATACAATGTATAATAAATAAATATTATATTCTTATATAACATTTCCGCACAGTTTAGAACCAAAAATGTTGCAAAAAACACTGGAATCCCATGGTTTTAAAATAGGAAAAACTTGTGAATTACGAAAAACATGTCATGGTTCGTGACAAACAATTAAAGTTACGGCTGTGGCTTGAACAATAATTTTTTATATTTTCTATTTTTCATTAATAAAAATTTTATTATTTTATTATTAATTATATACAATTTATTATCAATTATATAAAAATATTACTATTAATTATTTAATAAATATTATTATATTAAATATTATTCTATTCTATTTGATTTATATTTAAAAATAATTTATTTATATTTAAATTTATATAGAAATATATTTGTGACTTATTCAAAACATATCGCGACATTGTAACAAACAATTAAAGAATAAGTTTTTATATATTTTTCTATTTTTTATTAATAAAAATTTTTATTATTTTATTATTAATTATATACAATTTATTGTTAATTATATAAAAATGTTATTGTGTTGTGTCGGTTGTTATTAGAGTTGGGTAGAAATAATTGATATTATGAAAAATTATTGAGGATATGTTAGGTAATATATGTTTATTAGTTTAAGTTCTATTTCATGAAACTCTCCACTTCCGTCTTATTTCATTCCATTATAAAACTTTCTTCCAAACAATAAAATTGTGTTATATTCTATCTCATTCTATTATAAAACCTTTAACCAAACAAACCATAAGTGCAAAAAGACGTTCGTACTTCTCTTTTTTTTCAATTTTTAGTTTTAATCTATATTGTGTTGAGAACAAAATTGAGACAGAGGGCTATTTAATTTGAGAAACAAAGATGAAATGCTAATCAAATATGTACTAATTTATGTATAATTATTTATTCATTTATTTTTATATTTGCATTTATATTGACAATTATAATTTTTTATAATATGCAAATCTTCAAATGTTATTTTTAAATAGGGTATTAAATAAAATTTTTAAATATTTCTTAATTATATTTTTAAAAAATATAAAATTCATAGTTTTAAGTTAGATCTAATTAAACTAATTTAAAATTAATATTCAAGTTTAGTTTGATTGAGTTCGTTAAAAGATCGAGATTTTTGTCTATTTATTATCAATCTTGCCCTAAATTTTTAATAATTAATAAAATTAAGAAATAAAAACTTGAATCAGTTGGTACCGATAAATGTATATTTGTGTTTAACTTAATTTGGTTTTCCTTTCTTTTATATTAACAATTAGATTTTACGTATAAAATTTAGGTGAGATGGATAATTTTTTATAATTTACAAATCTTCGATTTGTTATTTTAAAAACAATTATAATAATTTTTTAATTACAAAGCTATAATTTTAAATTAGATATGATTAGACTAATCTAAAATTATAGATTAATGGACTTCATAATTGGACCAAGATCATGCCTAATTTATTGTCTACCTTACACCAAATTTTTGATATTTTAAAATATTTGAGAAATTTAGGAAATTCAAATTTAAAAGAATTTAAATTTTTCTTGGCATCACTAGAACTAATTCCTCGTAAGCAAATGAATTATAGTTAAAAGTATATTTGGTGTACAGTTTTTATATAACTTTTTCTTTTTTAATTTGGTTTTTCTTTCTTTTAATTTATCACCATATGTGCATATAGTTATCTTGGAAGTAAGGATGACATTTGGGTCAGAGTTCAATCCCAACCTGATCAAGCCCAAAGACTAATAATTATTTTTAAAATGGCGTTCTTTTGCAAAAGATAACATCATTTTTTATTTTAAATTTTAGAAAATGAGGTTAGGCTGGATCAAGTTAAGCTTGAGCTTGACCTCGGGCCCAAAAAAGATGACCCTATTCAGCATATTACCATCCAAGGATTGATGTCAAAATATAGAGATGTCCAAGCCCGGCCTAGCCCGACCCCGACTCATGGTGGCCAGTGGCTCGACGAGCCGGGATGGGTTGGCCTGTTACCCAACTTGGCCACGGACTGATCGGTCAATTTTTTCATAGAAAATTTTCAAAAGCGACATGATGGGTCAACCAGTGGCCTGACCGGTTATATGTTTTTTTGAAAAACTT
>JANKOD010000006.1:1471658-1496684 GCA_026284645.1 Erythroxylum acuminatum | reverse complement strand
ATAGGAATCCTACATTAAAAAGAGATGGAACTAGTGAACGACATATAAATGGAAAGGACTCATAAATATAATGCCTTAAGATTTTGGGTTGAAGTGTGGTGTCAAAGCTCATAAGTATGTTCCCTCCCTAGGTTTATGATGTAGATCTCCCAAGTAAGTGGGTTCCTCAGATCCAACAGTAATAATTTATTATTTACATTATTTTCAACCAAGTTTTAATTAAAGAATGTATTTGCAATTATTCGTATCATTATTGTAAATTTGCTTGAATAGGTTGTAATTATAATAATAATTCGTACCAGTTATGTTAATTTGTAATTTATTATTTAGAACTTTAGTTCTAAGTTGGAAAAAGGAAAACGTAACGAAGAAATAAAGAAGAGATAATGGCGTGAAAGGAAATGGTACGAGATTGAGAAAAGGACTTGATATTAAATAGGTCCATACTTTGTATGATTCGGAAACAAATATTCTGTTCTGATTAATCTATTCCTACTCTGTTTTATATCATCTCATGTTACACGTAATGGTAACTTAGTTACGTATCCCGGATCGAACGTGAAAAGGAAATAAATGAAAAAATGCAAAAAATACTTGATTTCGATTCCATAACTTCAAACAAGCTTTTCAAAGTCGAAACAAGCACGAATCTTCAGCTGTCTTCACGGGAATTGATCACCTGGACGTGGTCAACATCTTTATACGGTTTTCTCAAAACGTAAGCTCTCTAAACGGGCTTCCCTATTACAAGCTTGATATGAGCCCGATCCACACTGATCGAGATCCATTTTTCACTTGAACTTCGACCCATTGATTTAGATAATTTGTTGGGCCACTTTATTATCTTTGTCTGGATCAAATTACGTAACTTAACCAATAAGTTATTTAAAAAACTAAAAAATGCAATTAAATGTTGTCCAACTTTATGGGAAAAGTAAAAAATATCCAACATTCTTCCCCTTGGACAATATTTAATTGCGGTATTGACTCAAGTTGAAAATAGTTTAAAAACTCAGTTAAGCTACGCTATTGTATTAGTCGATTAAGTTTAAAAACAAACTTTTGATCCAAAGATAACGAAAGTCCATCATTCCGTCCTGCAAGGCTTTCGATATTGAAAAGTATCAAATACATGTGTTATGTGCGATACAGATCCAATACAATCACGTATACCTAATACCTTACTAACATGAATGGGAAAATGAAGTATGGCAAACTAGGACGATACCTTTATGATCTAAATTATAACATCTTTGTTTGTAGGTCTCGATTTCTCATACTTTATGATAAACCGTATATGCTAAACTGCATTACAAAAATCTTGTTTTCTCTCACCGAATGCTAAATGATATTAGAGAAAACTTGTTTCCTCTCACGAAATGTTAACTTGCATAAAAGGAAACCTTTATGCTCTCCAACTAAATGCTACACTGCATTAGAGAACCTTAAAATTATATGGGTCTAAATGACATAGGCTCAAGGTCAATCTGTATATATGCCCAATAACCTTTAAATGCTTAAGATTAACACAAATCTTAAGACTTTCATACGTATTATGACAATGCATCATAACATGTATTACTGAGGATAAATGATAATTATCTTTATCAATGAACCATCATACCGTCATAATACATCAAATGTATAAATGTACAAATGCACATGGAGCAAACATAACAATCCTCTAACTAACAGTGTTTAAGGACTTCAAAACATTCATACTGTATACTTGTATTTCAAATACAAGTGGGTAAAGTCTTTTAGTTAAAGGATCAACTAATAGTTCCTCAGTCCTTAAATGCTCCAAACCTTAATGTCACATTTTGGTATCAACTACTTTATGGCCAAAATTTTTCCCTGTAAATGCATAGACCTTGTGATTTTCTTATTGTTGCTAAACAACATAGCAACAAGATTATCACAGTACAACCGAATGGGTATAGCCATTGAATCAACCACAGACAACTAGAAAATTAGGTTTTTAAGTTAAACTGTATATGAAGCGGCCTTATAACATGCACTCTGCATATATGGTCGAGGAGATCACCATTGTCTACTTGACACTCTTCCCTGACATTGTACTATCTGTAAACTTAAAAAAAATTGTAACCTTAAGTGGACTTTCGATCATCCGAAAACATAGCTAAATTTGAATCTAAATTCCCTGCGAGGTTTAGTCTGTTGACTTTTCTATATGTCAACATACAATCCTTGATTCCGTTTAATTATCTCAACACTCGCTTGACTGCGTTTTAATAGTCTACACCTGAGATAACCAGATATTGACCAAACAGTCTAACAGTAAATGCAATGTCTCGCCAAGTACTTACCCGAGCATACATCAGGCTATCAACCGTATTAAAATATGGAACATTCTTCATAACCTCTCTCTTTACTTTATTATCTGGATATGGTGCCAAAGATTATCTCTCACTATGAGAGATATGTGCTACAACAAGTTTACAGTTAATTGTATTGAACCTTTGTAACACAAACTCAATGTACGCACTCTGTGAGAAGTCTAATGAGTGTTAAGATCTGTCAAGGTGAATCCAAATACCTAGGACAAAAGATGTTGCGCCAAGGTCCTTTATGTCAAAGTTCTTGACCAAAAGTTACTTATCCTCATACAACATGGTCAAGTAATTTGACGTGAGTAATATATCATCCACATGCAGTAATAGGAAGATAATTTTACTCTCCTTGACCTCATAGTACAAGCATCTTTTTAACTTTATTTTTCATGAAGTCAAAAGAGGTCAAACCTTAACAAATGTAAGGTATCACTTTCGGGAGGTTTGATGTAAGCCATATATTGATCTGCTTAACGTGCAAATCATGTCAATTCTATCTAGATCCTGAAATCCTTCAGGTTGTACCATATAGACCTCATCATAAAGGTCTTTATTCTGGAAAGTGGTTTTGAAAGCCATCTGATGTAATTCTATATCATCATAAGCTACAATTGTCATAATCACTCAAAATGTATCCTACGAGGATACGGAAGAAAAGGTAACATTAAAGTCAACCTTTCTCCCTGAGTGAACCATCAGGCAATTGAGCGAGCCCATAAACTGCTGAACTTTATCTCGAAATCCTTTAGGTCTTTAAACTTCATTTACAACGCACGAGTTTGCAGTTTTGTTGCAAATCAACTAGCTCCCAGACCTTACTATACTTCATGGCTTGTATCTTATCAGTCATTGCATCCCAACATAAATCTGTGATAGGTTCAGAAATAACTTCTGTAAAAGTAATTGGATTCGCAACATGTCTAATAAAATAGTCCTGTTCACCTAATAGACTATGTTATCAGATGGGATAGCAAGTTATCTCACTCTGGTGAATCTTCATAACTGCATTAGATCTTGTAACTCCAGGAACCTCTGAGTGTACAGGTATGGGTTCCTGTTCTTGTACAGGCACGGTACAAAGATCTAAATCTACCAGATCTAACTGTATAAGTGGCAGGTACATAATAACTGTAGTATCTACCCTGCTATCGTCCGAAGGGTAAAGGGCCCACTATCATCATAGACATCGTATCCTAAAAACTTAACTGTTTGTGATTCCACTATTCTGGTCCCTCTTTTTCTACAGTAAATTTCGTAGCTTTAAAGTGATTGAGATATCTTACTAAATAGCAATGAGCATAACGAGCATGCAAATTTTCTTTATAAGGATTATACTACCTCAGTAGGGTAGCCTCATACACAAATGTGTGTAAGGCTGGGTTTCCAAACTTCTAGATAATCAGGTATATTAGTCCTATTCTGCATTGACTTCTTCAAGTCCTTTAGGGTGTGATTATGTCTTTCGGCAATACACCATTTTGCTCAAGACTACCCGATATAGTGAACTAAGTTACTATTTCAACTGATTCCATATATCTGGCAAGCAGACCTTTTCATGTCCTGAAATACCATGTTTGCCATGATATTCTCCTCCACGGTCAAATTTGACTGTCTTGATGAATTTTCCAATTGGTTCTTAACCTTCAGTCTTTAAGCAAGAACATATAACTGTAATGAGAATAATCATCAAAAAATGTCAAAATATACTTGGAATTGCATAATGAAATTGTATAAGGTCTTCTGATATTCGTATGTATCAGACTCAATAAGTCAGAAACAAGAGTTAACCCTTTTTCCTTATTAGTCAACTTACCCCTGCAATAGTCAACACATGTTCCCAAATCATCATAATCTAGAATTGAGAGAATGTTTTCCTTAGTCAATCTCTCAACCCTAGCTCTGGAAATGTGGCTTAAACTTTTATGGGACACCATGTACGACTTTTCATTCATTAGCGTTCTTCTTTTCATGACTTGCTTAGCAAGATACGAAGAAGCATATATCTAATTCAGGGTAAGACACATTCTATACAAACCATATGATAAGAAAGTTGTACCAATATGTTTTGCATTAAACACAACTGTACAACAGAAGCATTAAATACAAACATCAACCTTCTTTGTCTAAAATTGATACAAAGATCACATATATAATGTGTCATGTAAAAACTAAAATGAACCTTGCAGCAAAGTTGATGGCAATGAAGAGATAGAAGTAATATCTATAGGGAATGTATGTACTAAACCTGCAGTTACTCTTTCCTTTATTTGCCTTTATCCTGGATATGAACCCTTGTATTGTGGAAGCACCTTGATCAGATACTCCACTATATAGCCACCAAGTATTTAATGCGACTATCGCAAATCAGATTCATAAATTGATAAGCGAAGGAGTTATCTGATGGTCATAGTCTTTCTTTTTAAGCCTCATACTACTAGCTTCTTTATGTTATGTGGACCTTTACCAGCATTGGATTGACTAGCATCAATATGTGGAGAATATTTAGTTTTTCTACCTTTGATCTTAACGAGCTTCATCTTTGCCTTCCCTTTAGTTGTTTCGAGGGTTGTAAGAGTAGCAAACTTGAGTTTCTCCTCCTTAGCAATGCAATGGGCAATCAAAGCATTGAAATCCTATTCCTCATCCAGCAAATAATATGTCATCACCAGATTACTAAACTTTGCAGGGAGTGTATTCAGAGTCTGGTGAACTATGAAGATATCAGGAAGAGGAATGTTTAGCATGTGCAATCTACTGTGAAGATGGATCATTCTTGATATGTACTCCATTACTTCCCCTTCTTCTGTATACCTTATGGAGAATAATTCTTTCATCAAGGCACTTATCTCAATATTAGGTGACACTGTGTACTTTTAGGAGACATTACCAAGAAATTACTTCGCTATGTCTGTGTCCGAAAATCCACTAAGCAGATGGTCAGGAATGGATCTTTTAATGGTTATAAGACTTAATTTGTTATACCGATCATAGGCTTTATAGGCTACTTTATGAGTTCTCGAGCTCATGGATGTAGGTAGAGATGGCCTATCCGTCCGTATGACCATATCAACCTCAGCTATCTCCATAGTATTCAATACATCCTCTATCCACTTCTTTATATTAAAACCGATCAGAGTTTTCATGACGACACTAATATTATTAACCGAAAAGGTGACTGCAAAATGATAATATTTAAATCATCACAAATGCATAATAACAACGATACTCAAAGCCATTAAACAATATCTTTTCTGAGAATCCGTTTATACATATTATGAAACACCTGTGGCTAAATACATGCTATATGCAACTAGATCTTCACATAAAAACGATCAGAGTACAAACCATCAACTCTCATGATATTACCACCCGTCGGCTAATAAATCATTCAAGCAACGACTTTCCTTTATCCAATGCCCTTATGCACATCTCAAAATCTCATGTAGGGCCAATACAAGTGGGTAGAATAACCAAAGCACCTGTGGGAAGAATAACCAAACATGAGACTAGAGACATCCCCTAACGTGTAAGCATAACAATTCAAAATACTGACTCGAAAGGCCACTGTGGTGACTACATCCTCATCAGCACTCAAAAAGTTCACAAACATAAGGGATACATCTTTATGTCATCCTCACATTCTTTAGAGGCATATGGTATATGACAATGTAACATCAATAAATGCAAAAACCTGAACGCACAGTTCCAGTGTCACACACTCGTGCTGAAGACATTCTCTGAAAACTTCATTTGAGACTTTTGTAAAGGAAAAATCTTATTAGAGTGACTATCGTGCGTCATCGGACACTGAACCGACCACTCGAGATATGAAATCCTCATGTATCTCCCTTATGGCAAGTTCGTTGCATGAAAATTCACTCAAAAATGGCTTCAGAATGTCTTAATTCATTTTTCGAGTAATTATCATACAATCCCGAACACTAAACACGAGACCCAAGACATAAAAACTTGAAGTATCTCCCTCATATGATGTCCAAAGCATGAAAATTCACTTGAAATCAAATTCAGAATGCCTGGATTCCTATTATGGAGATAAACTTTAATATATTACAAATGTAATAAATCCACAAAAATGGAAAATTCACTTTATAAATTTTCCGGACCCAAAAACTGACCAAGAACACACCGGGACACCCTTACAGGAAATCTAAATTTTTTTGTGTTTTTTTAATAACATTGTAGCATGACGTCAGCAGTGCATCAGCGCACTGTAGTGCTAACGTCAGTTGCGTGTGGGGGAGTTACGACACGCATATCATACGTGTCGCAGAGTGACGTGCCTTCAACTTGTATGGCGCACGCACCAGACGCGCTCCCACAAGAGCTTATCGACAAGTGCATGCGTCACACGCGCTGACACGTGGCTCGTTCCGATCCACCCACGTGTCGAACGCACGCACGTGCCAGACGTATCGCCCTACGGGTGATACTGTTCACAGGTCAGGCACGTGTCCCACACGCACCAATGGTCTCTGTTGCCCATCCGAAAAATGGTAATTTTTGGCATGTTTAGGAGCAATTTTTTGGGCTCCCAGGCTCGTTTTTAACCCATTTCTCATGGCTAAACACATTTATACCAATTTCATGCAATAAAAACCAAAAAAAACTAAGAAATGTAAGTTAGCTCTCCGAAAACCTTATGGAGAAAAACTAAAAAATCTTAGTTTTAACCACCCGATCACGTCACTGCTCTAATACCACGTGTTACACGTAATGGTACCTTAGTTACGTATCCCGGATTGAACGTGAAAGGGCAATAAACGAAGAAATGTAATTAAATGTTGTCCAACTTTATGGGAAAAGTAAAAAATATCCAACATCTCATTCGCACATTTATGTAGGAGCCAAAAAAATATGTAGATGAGATGATATGACATAGAGTAGGAACAGGTTAACCAAAACAAAAGATATCATCTTGAATGATTCATCTTTCAATCTAGAAGAGTTTTGACGTGAAGCTCATTAATGATAAATTCAGTAGCAACGAAAACAATAAAGAGAGTCGAAAGTTGAAGGGGACTGTCTCATTCATTACAGAAATGTTTTGGTAGACATACTCAAGCAATTACATGTTTCTTTCATTTTCACCAAGAAATAGTGTTGGCACTTAGGCTCAGGCTCAACTTAACCCGAATTGGTGTTAAGAAATAAAATTTGATTTAATTGAATTTTGGTTTGAGTTTGATCTAAATTTAAAAAGAAATTATACTTTAGGCTGAATTTTAAGTCTAGGTCTAACTTAACCTAGTCTAGTCTAACTTGAAGTCAATAGGATATGTCCAAGTTTACCGAGTTTTCAACTAGGTTCGAGCTACCCAACTAGCCCAGCAACCTGAAGCCTTACAGTTTTAGGTGAATTGGCATCATTTTGAATAAAAAATATATTTTTAAAAATTTAAATTAAAATATTCAAGTCAGGTTTGGACGTGATTGGGCTTCAGGCTATCCTACCTGTATTGAACTCAAGTACGAGCCTCGTTCTCTAGACTGGATAGGCCCGAACCCAAATCTAATGTTATCTCTAACCCAAACTCGATTCAATGCTATCTCTAACCTCAACCTAATCAATATTTGAAGCACCCACTTTTAGTGTATTTTGAATCAATTTAAAAAAAATCTCAAATAATGAAACACTTTAAGAGTTAAACCATTCTTAATAAAGCAAGAGTAGTTATTGGGTCATCTCAAAACGATAAAAGAGTAAAGAATGACAAGTCCTCTTTGATGTCATGGAGCAATACTTAATGCTCTATTCATCTACTTGACATTATCCAGCGTTTAATTTGTAACACACCACTACTATAGAGCATATGGTCGAACATCCAAAGGACATTCAAGAACATACCCTATAAAAATGACATGTTAGAGCAATCACATTAACTTATTATGGCATCATACAGAACATAAGTATTTCCACAGATCAAAACTCCTCATTTCATTCACAAAATGAAACTTACTTACATTGTTATTACATTTAATAATCCATGTTTATACATAACATAACATTTGGGAGTTTAAAGTTCTATACAAAAAGTTCAACATGAAAGGAGAAGCTAAACAAAAGTATTCTATCTAGATTCAGTAGGTATCAGCTGACCAGACTTTTGAGCCATTCTTGTTTCCAAAATTAACAGTATTAGACTTCTATTATATCGCCCTAAAAGTTAGGTCTCCCTAGTAGTTGAAAATCAACATTGCAATTTTGATGAGTTTGCGAACTCAATGAGTGAAACATCATCGATGTGTTCACTCAAGTCAGAAAACAAATATCACAATTGTATTTTCCAATTCAGCAGATGTATCACATCATTTAATATTAAATACCAGATAATAATATACGTCATATTTTTTTTGGTAAAATAATATACGTCATATTTCAGCAAGTACATCATGGACTACAAACATTTCATATAATCATTTCAGAATAATCCAATCATTTATCTCAATAATTCATATCATCAACATGTACACAATCATTACATATCACTATATCAATACAATTCAGTAATCAGACTATTACATAATTTGCCTTAGAGAATACGTGAAAGTCATCCAAATTCTACCTACTTGTCCAAGTTCAATTATTCTTATTACACTTAGTTGTTTTTTTGTTAATTATAGAATAAATGTTTAATTTTACAATATTAAAGTTACGTTAAAATGTTCAAACTTTCAATTTTTGACAAAAATAACCTAACGTTATTGTGGATGAAGTGACGAGCTACATCAAATAAATATTCTTGTCATGTGGTGTCAGTTATTGTATTTATGTCACATATAAATTATATTACCTAATAAATAAAAAATATTAAAAACCTAAACTAATTATAAAGTACAAAATATTGAGGGTGTATAATTATTTTAGAGTCTTTAATATTTTAAATTTATTAAATAATAAATTTCATACATAACATAAGTATAATATGTGCCAATGACGTGACAAAAATACGAATATGATATGGCTCATCATGTCATTCGTATTTACAAAAAACTTAATACCGTGCTATTTTTGTCAAAAATTAAAAGTTAGATTATTTTAGTGTTACTTTTTTTTTATAATTTAGTTTAGTTAAAATTACAAAATGAGTAAGGTTTGAATTTTTTTACTATTTGCCTTTTTTCACAAGAAATCAAACCAATCTTAAGAAAGTTCCTTTTTTTTTTTTAGTTTCCCATTTGTCTGGTAATACTAAGTTTCGCTTACTTCCAATCCTGAGGATCAAGTTGATAAGAACTGTCCAAACTCACCCAACTACCCTCTCACTGTGACCACATTTCTCATAACATTCTACGTCAAACCGTGTGGTCCCTTTGTCATCGAGTACAGGCTGAAAGCAACGGGATCTCCTCAAGAAGCAGAATTTCAATCCCTTAAGTGGCGATTCAGACGGTGAACGTCAAGTGGTGATTCAGACGTGAACTTTGTCTTTATAAGATAAGAGTATTTCAACTTAGGTCTAGGAAGTAAGATGGAAAAGAAAAGGGCTTGAGAAGAACTGAAATAAGGTTATTAAGAATAATATAGCTATATTAGAATTTATCGAAACATAACTTTTAATAAAAACTTTAACATACGAAGATAAGAGTTAAAAATCTAACATAGTTGTATTTTTTGTAATTTTTTTAAATATTTCCTTCGAGTCTTATATCATGTATTTAGTCATATCCTTTTACGTGCAATTCTTTTTCCTTATTTATTTCGTGTTAGCATTTTTTTAGGTACCCTAACTAAAAAATTTCTTGTAATTTTTTAAATTTTATTTACTTATTTTCTTTCTTATTTATGTATTTATTTATTTATTCTTGTATATATATAATTTATTTTTTATGCAGGTCTATTAAAAACAGTCATTGAACAAGTTACGTGTCTGAATGGTAAATTTAACCTTAAAAATGATTGATCAAAAGTTAAAACCATGTAAACCTTACATTATTTGAATTAAATTTGTTAATTAATTTGCAGTCACTGAATTATCAAATTTATCTATATATATAGTTTACATATTATTATGTATATCCAATAATTTAATTAATTACTATTCTCTCAACTCAAAATAGTTATACCTCTAAATGGTAAATCTAATATTAAAAAATAATTAATCATAAGTCAAAACACTCATGAACTACACATCATTTAAATTAAATCCATCAATTAATTTTGAGTCACTAATTTATTAAATTCATCTATATCACGTAGTTTACATATTATTATTATGTGCATCCTATAATTCATTAACTACCATCAAGGTTTTAAAAATCGGACCGGCTATATATTATTATTATGTGTACCCCATAATTCATTAATTACCATCAAGGTTTTTAAAATCGAAAAAATTTTAAACCGATCAATGGTCCGGTTCGGTTTTACCTAATAACTTCTTTGTATAAAAATCGGGTTATTTAAACTTTTTCTAATCGGATCGGACGATCCAATCCGATTTTTAAAACCTTGAATACCATTCTCTCAACTCAAGACTCAAAAGGGTCATAAGTCTAAATGATAAATCTAAACTTAAAAATGACTGATTACAAGTCAAAACTCGACGAACTACACTATCTTTTAAATCAAATCCGTCAATTAATTATGAGTCACTAATTATCAATGTTTTTAAAATTAAATCGAAAGTTAAAATATTAAGATAAGATATTTAAGGTTTAAAAGGTTTAACTAATATTAGAATGCCATAAAACTGATTAAAGATTTAATAAAATAAAAGATTTTGAAAAATGATTAAAAAAAGACTATTATTCCTTAACCAAAAAATTTAAAGTTTAATTGAAAAAAAAATTGTAAAATAAAAATTAATCAAATTATTTTAGTTTATAAAAACTGAATAGTTTATGAAAATTGACCGATTAATTAATAAATTAACCAATTTTTAATAACAAAAATTATTTTTTTTGACATTAATAACAAAAATTATTAAACTAAATTAAAGCAAAAAGTTGAAAACTAGATAAAAAATTGATTAATTCAAAATTTTCATTGATAAAATTATCGAATTAGTTCAATTTTTAAACCAAATTCATCCGCATCAGATAATTTACAAATTATTACATGTGCCCTATAATTTATTAATTACGGTGAGAGGAAAGAAGGGGGTGTGTAAGCTATTGGCCATGTGAGTCTGGAGACACAGAATATGACATAAGTGAACAAATGGAAGCATGGGAAGGACTGCTTGCAGGAGAATGGCAGAAATAGTAAATTTAGTGCGTGTGTCACGGGATGCTTCGGTTCAAAGTTCACGGGTGGCTTCTCACTATCTCTTCTTCTTCTTCTTTTCTGTATTTGTCCATTTTCCTATTTTTGTGTCCTTTTTTTATTAGTATTTTTGTGTCCTTAATCTTACGTGAAGAAAAAAGGCAACTTGATTACTATTGGAACTTGTATTGTACTTGTACACAAAAGCAATCGCTACTTGGAATGTGAAAATCAGACGCTGTTGTGTCGTGACGGGCTTTGTCAAGTTCTGGTTTTAATCCAATGTGGAACATCAAACGCAGGCCTTATATGGTAACTTAAAGTTTGCATTGCGTTGAGATGGTAGATTGGACCCTGTTTAGTCTGACCCGAAATTGACAAGTTTTGTTTAAAAGGATTAAGAAGTCAGTTCGGTTTGAACGAATCAATAACGCTTTAGTAATAGCAATGGGCCAATATTTACGCGGAACTGAACAGTAGTCTATCGTCACATCTACTGCAAGAGGAACTATTGTACAGACTTATTAGCGAGCTATGCTAAGCATTTTGTAATAGGAATAACTTATTTTGAACATTCACCTATTAAGTGTTATGTACTCCTTCTAGAGAATATGTCAAGAACTTGTTTCCCAAAACTCATTGTGTAATCAATTTTTTCTCCCTCAGATATTAAAAAAAAATAGTAATGGGCCAATAGAAATTTTACGGTGGAGGAAGTTCGATAATTTTTTTTAAAGAACTGAGGAATCTGCAGATGATCAAATTTCACTCTGATTTCTGCTCGGAAAATAACATTTTAGATGTGTACTAGGTAAATCTTCGGATTGATGCAATAACCTGTAAATCATGTCAACCGAGTACTCCGCATTAAACAAGTCTTGTGCGACAGGCTCAATCGAGAGAGCGTAGGTAGGGAGAATCGAACACATGACCTTTTAGCCCTATGCCGTCTACTTTATCAACTCGACCACCTCTTAGAGTCAATTGAACTCAATTTCATCTGATTAATATATATTTTTAAATTGAAAAAAAAAACAGCATTATTTTCTTGAAATTTTAGAATTTCAAGTTCGATTGAACTCAATTGCATTTGATTAGTATATATTTTTTAAATTTAAAAAATAAAAACAGCATTATTTTCTTGAAAATAAGGAATTTCAAGTTAGGATTAGGCAGAATTTGATTTAGCTTATCAAACATTTACTTATAATCCTAAAGAATAAAAACAACGTTGCATCTTATAAAATTTTGAATTTTGAGCGAAGTTCTAAGTTGGATAGAAAATACGATCATCTTATTGTTGTGAATGAAGCATAAACGTAGCCAATTAAGTGAAAATTTTGAATTATATCGCCCTTTTTTTAAATTCAACGATATTTTTTATAACAACTTGTCGGGAGTCCCACATCAGACAACTATGAAGGCATTCAAAAATTTATAATAGTATGCAAACCTCCCCCTCTTGAGCTAGTTTTTAGGAGTGAGTTAGGCACTTTCTAACACAACTGGTTAAAATTGCATTATGAACCTCAACGTTTATAAAAGAATATAGAATAGAGTCTTAATGTTTTAAAGCGTCATTTCTAACTAATTTATAAAAGTTGACGTAAATGAGACCTATTTATTAGTTAATTTTAAAAAACTAATTATTTGATAGTAAGATATATTTTTATTTAAAAAATAAAAATTATAATAAAAAGTTAATCTCGTTAAAAATTTCATTTATTTGATGCCTATTTTGAACATTTTGAAAATACTAAATTTAATTTAAACATTTCAAAATGTTAAGATTAAAGTCCAAAAGATTCCGTTATTCGTTGATCCAAGTGGTACATGAGTTGGGTTTACACGTCATGAGACAGTTACCCTACGTTTGGTTACTGTCCTCAGGGGTGAGGACAGTAGATAAGGACGGTAAAGTTCTATTCGTTGAAGACGCTAACCATACAGACAGTTAGATTCCTATCTACTATTGGCGTTAAAGGGAGAATTGTAAGGAGTAAACCCTAGTAGGAGAGGACTGGTTTGGGTCAACCTATAGTGTACTGGTTGTTATGCTAATAACAGTGCTGGGCAGCTAAGTTGGTATAAAAGAACTATTGCACCGCGGGAAATCCTTCTTTATACTAGTTATCGGACGAGGCTTTTGAACAAAACTTCTATTGTAAACAGCTTAGGGTTATGTTTGGTTGAAGTTTTATTAACATAATGAAATGGAATGTAGTATTATTTAATCGTCTAGGAGGAGAATTTATAATGAAATGAAATAAGATGGAAGAAGAGAGTTTCATATTACATCCCATTCCATCTTAAATAATAAAAATAAAAAACCTCCGATTTGAAAGGTTTAAGATGAAATGTAAAATGATAAACTATATTACATTATAAACTCTTTATTCCAACAACATTTCACTATATTAGATTATGAATCTTTCCATTCTTGCAAAGTAACAATTTTCTAATATTACATTCCATACCATTATAAATCATTTCATTCTATTCCATCTTATTAAAAAACTTTACGTCCAACCAAACATAACTTAAGGGATTAGTTTGCTTTTGGACACGCTTATTTTGTTCAACAATTCTTCGAACACAAAATTTCAGGCTAAGTTCAGGGCTTAGGCTATAGGCGGCCCGAGACTGACCCGACTGCTCACCACGGGCTTACCCTTGATCCGTGCTCACCCTCTGATTGGTCTGCCTAGTGAGGATCGCACTGAGTTATCACTTTGCATCAACGGCTGACATCCAGTAACCTCCAACGAATCTACGGTCGTTAACGTGCCTCTAGTCAACAGAAACTACAATAAGAAAACGCCGTCGTTTAACGAACGAAGTTATACCACAATCTCTTGATCGCGACCACCGTCGCCGCCGATGGAGTGTAACAAGAGAAGAGGCTACACATGGGCAATAGCCGCAGGATCCAACGCTGCTCTCGCGGCCATTGCTGCGAAGTTCTTTACATTTCAGGTAAATTACCCTTACATCAATTAACAACCTTCCAATTGTAAATGAAAAGCTATGGTTGATGTTAATTCTCAATTTAACTCCATAATCTTCAACACACCACAGCTTCATCTGGGTTTTTATAGTTTGTGTTAAGCATGGGATTGATCGTATATTGGCGTATTGTTCTTCCCGATTACAGTTGGTTAGATACGGACTGGTTGTGTTGTGTAATGTGACGATGTGGGGGTGTTACGTTAACAGCTTGAAGGCTCTTTCATCTCTTCAAGCTACGGTAACCAACTTCGCTACTAATTTCATATCTTCTGGTCTCGCTGGGTTCTTTTTGTTCCAGGAGACATTGTCTCCGAAGGTAAAGCTCAATGGATTCACCGTACTTTCTTGAGGTTATGGCATGTTTTCTCGAATTATGAGATTAAGACATTGGTGTGTGTGTTCGAGTTGAACAGTGGTTTGCAGGTGCGTTGTTCATCGTAATTGGTGTGATCATACTTACCAAATCAAGTGCGGAGCCTAAGGCGAGCGTTGATTAATAAGCTGGTTGAGCCATAACTTCTGTAACGAAGTCCAAGTGTTTGATATAATGATTCTGTGTGATAATTGTACATTTAGGGCTTTTTTGTTGAGCTTATTGAGACTACAATTTGGTGATTACGAAGGGACCAAATCTTTTTTGTCTATAATCCTCCGTCAATCCTATTTTAAATGATCTCATTTACACATTATTTTGGGTCTCAAATATTTGTATAGATGAGATCGTCTAAAATAGAGTTAGCATAGAGTTATGGGAACAGAAGATTTGATCCCGATTCGGAAAAGATGTGAGTTGTTGTTGTTATCGGAGTCAGTCTCTGCAATCAAAAATAAGGTTTCGTACAATTAAACTTTCTATCATCAAAACTTCTATTGAATTGTTTTGTTATGTATCATGTTTTTTTTTTTGAAGGTTATCACATTCTATCTTCGCTCTTCATTTCTCATCGGGCCTTCGAGCTAGTACCAGCCTAACCCAAAATCTTAATCATAAATTTCAATTCAAATTTGTGTTTATCTTTTTTCTTACAAGACAAATTAGAATCATTTTTTAATTTGTGTTTATTAATTTTTTAGAATTATTTATTTATGTAGTTAAAATAAATGATTTAATGAATTAATAATTTGAAGTATTATTGTTATATGATAATTAACATTTTATATAAGGTTTTATAACATTCATTCAACTTTAAGTAGTCTAATTAGGGATAGTAGTTGGGTTTAGGATCAGTTTGATGCAGCCTAAAGTTAGCGGATTATGTTTAGATTGATAGAAATTTGGGTTGAATTTGAATATAAAGTCGGTCCAAATTTTGATTTGAAAGATTTAAACGATTTGACATTTATCTAAAAACGATGCCGTTTTAAAAAATTTCTTAAAATAACATCGTTTTGCTCTTAAGTTTTAAAACAATAACTAAATTTTGAATGCTTTGGGTGATTGATTGAGCTTAGATTCGAATTTGAGCTATACGGCATATTCAATTATACTTTTAATTGAGCTCAAACTACAGGTTAGTGGGTTTATGAGACTTTGTTGAATTATTTAATCCAACTCTTAAATTTGAATTAAACTAATTTAAATTTACTCAAATTAATAATTTATTATAATTATCTTAAATTATTAAATGTAAATAAAAATTAATTGGTTTAAGCCGGTGTTTAAGAGTTGATTTAAGTTATCACATTAATAATATTTGATTAGTCTGTATTTAATGTTCACATTGTATGTATTTTATCATTTTTAAGCCAAAGTCTTAGAAAAGTAATTATTAAAAAAAACAAAAAATTAGAAAGAGTTTTATTTTTAATTTTGAAAATACCTTTAAGTCATCCACACCCAGACTAATCCCCGCTCAAGCCGGGTAGGTCCTTTGTGGGAGGCAAAGCTCTGGCCCCAAGTTTTAAACGGCTGCATACAGGAGGGGGGTTCGAACCCACAACCTCACTTAAGCCAGGAAAGCCCCTTATCAACTCACCTGCGCCTTGGGGTTTTATGAAGTTTTTTTAACCAAGAGAAAGTATATGACTTTTACCCTTAATAATAATTTGACTTTAAAGGATCGCTCCATTTTCGATAGGGATCGTAATGTCCCGGTTGGGCTCGAGCCCACTTAGGTTCAAGGTAGTCAATCCTGAGCTCAAGTCGGCCAAGTTCGACATGATTTTATTATTATTTAATTAAAAATAAAAATGAATTTTTTTTATAATTATTAAATCTCGAGTTGGGTTCGGGTTCGGGCCCTTGACCTTGGGCCTGGGCCTGTATGCCGTCTCTCATTGTCAACCTTGATTTTACATTAAATTTTTGTCGCGGTTCATTTAAAATTTGCGAATACAAGGAAATGAAAAAATAATAATAACAATGGAAATTTCATTAAGACAAGACAGAGAGGTGAAAACCTCATGCCGAGTCTTCTCATCCATTCGAGGAAAGGAAAAAAGTAAACTACACTTCTTCGTCTCTCTTCTTCTTCTCCCTCCTCCTCTTCTTCTTCTTCTTTTACAGTTTGTTACCTTCTCACAGATTTCACATCTTGTTCTTCGATTTGGGCTTCCAATGTCTCTCCCTTTTCTTCGGTTTTAGCTGTAAGCTTCATTTTCTAACATACCCATTAAGCTTTCTGCTGTTGTTGTGTTGTGTTGTTTTAGCTATGCGATCGTTGTTGATGTTGTAGTCTCTATGTACTAGTCATAGAAGTGACTAATGTTCTTGCATTTTCTTGGTCTTTGAGTGGGTTAAGTTCAATTTACAGCTGCTGCAGCTTGTTTTGGTTTCTATTTGTGATAATGGCGTGTACTTTTGCTTTCTTGGGCTTGGTAGGTCTTCATTTTTAGGGTTTTGAGTGTTCTGTGACTGATAGATAGATGGGTTTTGGGTGTTTAGTGTTATAGATCTTACCTAAGGATTGGATGTCTCTACGTTTTGGCTTCATTTAGTAACATGGGATTATTTCGACTGTTACTTTGATTTCTGGGAGTGTTGCTTCTGTTCTAAGTATATCGAGGTAATTGAGACTTTTGATAACTTATTTCTCTTAATTGAATAGAAGAGAAAGGAAAAAAGAAAACGATGGTGTACCAGCGAGTTGATATTTCATAACTTAAAACTTGGTTCGCAGGGCTATTTGAAGAAATAAGACAATTGCTGGATCAAGTATGAAGAGGAAGCATCTTTATCAATCTGAACATCCATTTGATGATCACCGTAAGGATACCTTATTGCCCCTCTTTTTTCTTTTGCCTTTGCCTTCTTTATTTTCCATTTGTTTATTTTTGTGATGTTTCGGGGCTAAGACCCTTCAGTGAATTGTAGTATGGTCTCGTCTTTCTACATCAGTAAAGAACTGAAATTACTGCTTTGCTTTGATAATGCTGCTATGATCTTAATGCTAGTTCAATATAGTCAGCGGAGTAGTTAGAGTGTGGAAGTCCCAAAGGGGCCTGCATGTCACAAATCTTTATATGCTTGGTTGTCATCATTTTAGCATTAAGAAATTCTAATTTGATTTGATTATGTAGAATAGACTTGAATGAATAGATGAAGTGGTTATAGTTTCTCATTCATTTGGTGCGGCTGGAGTAATAGGTTGACAGTAATATGTGAGTTGTTTTCTAATTAACACTTTCTGGGCACCTCCTTAATGAATTTTATCTGACAGCCTTTGAGGCCTCTCAGAGTGGCTCATGGGAAGGTGTCGAGTTCATTGAAGTTAGGGATGGAGCTATGACCATCAATTTCGCAGATAATACTCAACTAACAGCAAAGAATGGTCCTTATGCAAACATTCGCATAAAGTCAAGGAAGGCAACTTTATCTGACTGCATTTGCTTTTTGAGGCCTGGAGTCGATGTTTGTGTGCTCTCATCCCCTCATGATGGTGAGAACTTGGGGAAAGAAAATCCAGAACCTGTAAGTTATGTTTTGTTGTTACATTGAACTGAATCATTGAAAATACATTGAACTGAATGGTTAATTTGTAGCTTGCAATATTTTCTGCATGGACTATCATATTTGCTGCACTTTAAAATGTTGGAATTCCTATATTGTTGGTTATCTTACTTGCGTTATTTCTTGTGTAGCTATGGATAGATGCTAAAATAAGTTCTATAGAGAGAAAGCCTCATGAATCTCAATGTTCATGTCAATTTTTTGTTAAGCTCTATGTTCACCAAGGACCTCTTGGTTCAGAGAGAGCAAAGCTTAGTAGCGATACTAAATTAATTGGAATTGACCAAATTTCCATTCTTCAAAGGCTTGAAAATTATCCTTGTGAGGGATTGTCATATCGCTGGAATTCGTCTGAGGACTGTCCTTTAGTCCAAAGAACTAAGTTATTCTCGGGGAAGTTCTTGTCTGATCTGACATGGCTTCTTGCGGCATCTGTCCTTAAGAAAATTGCATTTGTTGTCAGATCAGTGCAAAACAAGATTGTTTATCAGATTTCAGAGTGCAAAGATGACCACAGTTTGGAAAAAGCTGTTAAATATCAAAAAATTTTGAATTTCAAGCTGGAAAATGATATTTTAACACCTACTGTGATCCAATTTGTTCCTGCTGATACCGCTGAGGCATCATCAATGTCTGTTATAGATGAGGCCAAATCATTACCATTGGGTATGAACTTGCGAAGATCTAAGCGTCGAAATGTACAACCTGACCGTTTCCTAGGCTGTGACATTCTTCCAGAGACAAATGTTGGTTGGGTGCGAACCCTACCATACACACCAAATAAATGGAAAGATGATGAATTGCACATGCCACTGTCCTATTTGTTTGGTGCACGCACTGGTGGTTCAGAGGAACATACAGTCAATAAAGCAGTAGTTCATTCTCCGAAACTTGAAACATTTGAACCTCTTACTGCTTCTGCGTTCAAGTCTAGATTAAAGAAGCTCGAATCAGGAGTAGCCAAAATACAAGGGCATGAATCTCAACTTGCCACTGTTCCTATACCTACAAAAAGCAACCCGGCAACACTCAAACAATTTGATACCCCTGTTAAGACTTCTGTCAATATGACTAGAGGGACAAGCCAAGTGTCTTTCCTTTACACTAGTACAAAGAGTTCCACTGCTGCACGAAGGAAGAATAACTTCGAATTGGAAGATATGGTGTTTGAAAGTGAAGTGGCAGGAAGTGCTTCTTTTACCAATGTTGGAAGTGCAAAATACCGTTCCTTACATCCAAAGACGGATGATTCTTGCAAGTTAAGGACTTGGAAGAAGAAAACTTTAAGTGCTGGGTTGTACAACAAACTCATACGTTCTTACATGAAAAACATGCATTCCACAATCAGGTCACAGGAAGAACCACCAATAATTGACCAGTGGGAGCAGTTTAAGGCAAAAGACCAGATGTATCAAGAAGAGAAAATGAAACCATCCACAATCGAGGACGAGGGTGAAGGCTCAGAAACTGAAATGTTGTGGAGAGAGATGGAAATGTCTCTGGCATCAATTTACCTTTTAGAAGAAAATGAGGTATAACTGTCAAGTTTCACTCAAGACACTATATTGTATTGTAGGTACATAATGATACTGAAATAGAGATATTCAGATTTCCAATTGCACGATTTGGATATCTGTTCCAAGAAAATATTCATACGTACTGTATGTTTCATTCTTTATTGCTCATTCAGCTTGGTGCAAGGATTCTCAGGCTCGAATTTCAACTCAGACCATGCAAAACTCGGGCAACTATTGCAAGCACGAATTCAAAGTGGATGAAGAAATTGGAATCTTATGCCATATATGTGGCTTTGTTAAAAGTGAAATAAAATATGTATCAGCACCATTTGTAAGTAAAAGTCTATTTCTAATGTTTTTACTATAGTTACTATACATCTTGCTCATCTGTTAGATACAACAACTGTAGCATGTTGAAATTCTTAAGCTACATTTGATGAACGGGCTGATGAGAAAGGGTCTTTATATACATGTTAAAATGTGAAATATATGCTATATTTTCTCTATAACAAATGCTCCATGGTTACTATTTAATTGAGGCATAAGGCTATTGAAACATCATGATATCAATGTTACCATTTAATTGAGGGATAAGGCTATTGAAACATCATGATATCAGTGTTCCATATGGTTTACTGACTGCAATCCTTTTTCCAGGTGGAATTCACTGACTGGATGATGGAAAATAAACGATGCATAGAAGAAGATATAGTGCTTGAGCAAGAAGAAGAAGGGGGTTTGAATCTTTTCAGCAATCAAGCTTTCTGTAATGACATGCCTTCTTCAGAAGAAAACGAGAATGTTTGGGCCTTAGTACCTGACCTCAGAAAGAAATTGCATTTACACCAGAAAAAAGCATTTGAGTTTCTGTGGCGAAATATTGCTGGTTCTTTGGTCCCAACACATATGAAAAAAGCATCAAAGAAGATAGGAGGATGTGTTATCTCTCATACTCCTGGAGCTGGGAAAAGTTTTCTTATCATTGCATTTCTTGCTAGCTACTTAAAGTTGTTTCCAGCTAAACGACCTTTGATCCTTGCTCCAAAAACAACTCTCTATACCTGGTACAAGGAGTTCAAAAAATGGCAAATTCCAATTCCTGTGCATCTTATCCATGGCCGTAGATCATATAGGCTCTTCAGGCAGAAGTCAGTGACGTATCGTTACACTGGTCTACAACCTACTCAAGATGTTATGCATATCCTGGATTGCTTAGAGAAACTGCAGAAGTGGCATGCACAACCTAGCGTTCTTGTAATGGGCTACACCTCATTTTTGACATTGATGCGAGAAGACTCAGACTTTGAACACAGAAAATGTATGGCCAAAGTGCTGCGAGAAAGTCCAGGGATCCTTGTTCTAGATGAAGGTCATAATCCTAGAAGCACGAAATCAAGGCTGAGAAAGGTTCTGATGAAAGTGCCAACTGATTTGAGGATACTTCTTTCAGGTACTTTGTTTCAAAATAATTTTTGCGAATATTTCAACACCCTGTGCCTGGCTAGGCCAAAGTTCATCGTAGAAGTTTTGAGGAAGTTGGATCCTAAGTTCTCGAGAAGGAAGAAAGGGAAAGGAAAAGCGCCTCATTTAATGGAATCACGAGCAAGAAAATTCTTCCTTGATAACATTGCAAAGAAAATTGATTCCAACATATCAGAAGAAAGGTTGCAGGGTCTGAATATGCTGAAAAATATTACTAATCGTTTTATTGATGTATATGAAGGTGGAGCTTCTGACGGCCTCCCAGGTTTACAGATTTACACAATATTGATGAACTCGACGGATATACAAAATGAAATTTTACTGAAACTTCATCGATTGATGGCCAACTGTCCTGGATACCCTCTGGAACTTGAACTTTTGATAACACTTTCATCAATACATCCTTGGTTAGTCAAAACTTCAAACTGCGTGAACAAATTCTTTACTCAAGACACATTGATAGCAATGGAGAAGCTGAAGTTAAGTTTCAGAAAAGGGTCCAAAGTGATGTTTGTTCTACATCTTGTAAATCGCGTTGTCAGGGATGAGAAGGTTCTGATATTTTGTCACAACATTGCACCCATAAACTTATTCATTGACTTGTTTGAGCGAATCTTTAACTGGCAAAAGGGCAGAGAAATTCTAGTCTTGACAGGAGACCTTGAACTGCTTGAAAGAGGAAGAGTTATCGATAAGTTTGAAGAATCCGGTGGTCCTTCAAAAGTATTGCTTGCATCAATCACAGCTTGTGCTGAAGGCATTAGTTTGACTGCAGCTTCAAGGGTAATTCTACTGGACTCAGAGTGGAATCCTTCGAAAACAAAACAGGCCATTGCAAGAGCATTCAGGCCAGGTCAACAGAAGATGGTGTACGTGTATCAGCTCCTTGCGGCAGGAACCCTTGAAGAAGACAAGTATCGTAGGACGACATGGAAGGAATGGGTTTCAAGTATGATATTCAGTGAAGCATTTGTAGAAGACCCTTCTCGTTGGCAAGCTGAAAAGATTGAAGACGACGTACTCAGAGAGATGGTAGAGGAAGACCGTGTCAAATCATTCCATATGATCATGAAAAACGAGAAGGCTTCTACGAGTTAACTTGGAAGATCTTTTTGTCGTGCCAAGTAATGGTGATTACTTCAAAATGATGTCTTCCCTGTTGAATTGCTGCCAGCAAGATGAAAATATCCAAAAATAAGGTGAACGAACTGCCTATTTTTCTTTTCTTTTTATCTCATGAAAAAATGTCTTTCGATTAAGATTTCCAACTTATTCTATTTCCCAATTATTGATCTTTTGTTGAAAAAAAAGAAGAAGAAGTAAGCCTATCTTCTTAATGGCTGAAGCTTGAATTGTAAAAATGTCTTGGGTCCTGTCCTCAATCGTCTGTTCTTGACAGCTCATAACACAAGCTCCAGTGTCCATGGTATTCACACTTAGATTGGGCCAGTTTTACTTGATTAATGGTTAATTTTGTCACCATATGTATAATCTGTTAATATACTACGTGTATGCTTCTTAATTGACAAATCTTGGATTAGCCAACCGACGGAAATGGTAAACTGCAGAGAATCTGAATTAGCTTTGCAAGGAAAAAAGGATTTTAAGAAAGTTAGCTCAGTTGAACTTGCACAAGTGCCCATCAACCCCACCCCATTAACTGTGTTACACATACATAGCTTATAAAACTAGTAGTTGCAGATATAATATGACCCCTAAATTTTGGAACTGTCCACTAAAAACTCCATTTAGTGTTTGTAAGAGTTGCAAATAATATCAAAAGCCCAGGATAAGCATTTATATCTCTGGAACTGTAAGTCTAACAAAAAGTTATATAACAAAATCAACTTACGTTTTGAAAGCTAAACCAACACGGAACTCTTATTTTTGTTAGTTTTTAAAATTTTAACTTATGTTTACATATGGATTGATTTTATCATTTAAAGTTATCTGATTCTTGTGTCGCCCCATTACCTTAGGGTATGTACCGGAATACCCTGCAAGTATTCCGGTATATATCCTATGGTAATGGCACGCTAGAACAGTCACTACAATCAATTAACATAGCATCATCTATTTTTATTCTCTTATAAGACATCATAAGAAAAAACACAATATTTAAAAAATCCAAATTCCTCCTTTCATTTCATAAAAACCAAATATTTATATTGACAGTTTTCAATATCATATGAATATGTACATCATTATATCCTAATACAAAATATGCTACATGAAAGGGGAAATTGCACAAAAAGTCTATCTAATCTTTCTAATTTCAGCTGACCGACCTTTGAGCCATATCTTCTTCACAAAAGTACAAGAATATATTTCTTGTAGCGTTCCTCAGTAGCTAAAGTCCCCTCTCGGTCCTGAAAATCAACGTTGTAATTTTGGTGAGTTTTGTGAACTAAATGAGGTAACCATCATCAATAGTTCACTCAATTCTTACCTCACAACAATGCACATAACATATGGTCCACATCTTTGCATAAAGCATCACCTAACATTTTTAGAACAATAATACCAATCATTTCATTCACACAAAAATACACAAATCAATCGTAAATGCAATGCACATGAGACTCACTTTCACTTATTATTATCGTTGCGATCGAGTACCTTTTTACTAGCTCATATCCTTTAGTGGATAACTAGCTGTGTGAAATAATATCCCATATTCCTTAGTAGTTACCGGATATATTCACAACCGAGCCTAAGGCTCTAATCATAATCTGAGCATTAAGCTCTTTGCACTGATGACTCCTGTCACAACTGCCTTTATTTCATGCATTCATATAATGGATGCTTCACATTCTCATATTATCAGTCATTCTCATGAATGCACATTCACATTCGGATCACATTTATCATTGGACCCAAGGTCTGGCATTTAACAACATTGTTGAGCAACATTTATTTTGTCACATTCACATTCACATTCAAGTAGCACATCAATATCACATTCATGCATCAAGTCTCGAACCTTCATTGTCCAACATCAACATAATCAAACTACATTCATATCATCATTCAAAACGTATTCTAAAGCAAACAATTAATAGAGCGAAACTGTAGCACCCCACTTCCGCAAGACCCGAACCCGACATCGACGGTGATATCCGAGTCCGTGCCTGCGAAGGTAGCATGTTAGAACAATAACCCGATCATAAATCGGTATAAATATTTTTTTTGAACAAAAAACATAGACAGAAGTCCATTTTCAATTTGGGTCAGATAAGGTTCGAAGTCGATAGCACCTTGTTTTCAAGAATTACAATTCACAGTTCCTTGATTCATTAGGGCCCAATTTTATTTATAATCCCTTTTCAATTATAATAAATCAATCCACTTTGGGCCATTCGGGCCCATTCAAAAATGCAAACACATACAATTATTTCCAAATGGCATCAATTAATATAAGTAGCAATATCCACATTTAACAATCCCATTTACAAAGATTCCCATGCTTTATCATTTATTACAAACTGA
>JANKOD010000006.1:1456491-1471558 GCA_026284645.1 Erythroxylum acuminatum | reverse complement strand
TATACTAATTCTTCCACCTCTTTTTTCCTTGCACAAAGAAAAATCTAATAATCACCTATTTTGTCTGTTTTGATACTCCCTCCGCCTGGTTTTGTGCTGTATATTAGTACATTCCCATTCTTCTTGTTTACCAGATTTTGTTGTTACCCATTTAAGAATTCTTGAATTGTGACTACATAATGAATAATTCATAAATGAGTTCGGTGATCGTTGATGTGGTTTTGTGGATTCACATTCTCATCTTTATTAGTTTATAATGCTTGTATTCTTACTAAGTGCTGTTATTTCTTCAGAAGCACTAGTTGCCTGTTTCTTATTACAATAATTCCCGTGGTTGCACAACTTTCCGGCTTGTGTATATGCTATATATATGTATTACATAGCCAGTTCCCTTCCAGTTGATTCTTCCATTTAAGACACTTGTCTTTCACTGCACATATTCAAATGTGTAAAAAGACATTACTTTGTGTATGTTTTTTCAAATGTTAATCTTAAGTACATAATTTGTCCTATCAACTTGAATTTTTGTAAGAGAATGGGTTTTGATCGTAATTGACTGCCTATTGTTATTTTATAGAACTTCTCTTTTCCTTTTAGTTATTCCATTTTCCTCAACAAAATGGCCTACAGGCAATTTGTGTATAACTTTTCACCAAGTTGCATTTTGTAAATTTTTAATGCTCAATTGACTGAGCTTATGCTCGTTCCAGAGTTCTCTTATTTGCTATTCTTTTCCTTTTAGTTGTTCCATTTTCCTCAACAAAATGGCCTACGGGCAATTTGTGTATAAATTTTTGCCAATTTGCATTTTGTAATTGTTCAATGCTCAATTGACTGAACTTATGCACGTTCCAGAGTTCTCTTATTTGCTATTGTTGCCTCCTGTGGAGTCAAATGGATAACGGTGGACATCGCGAAAATGGAAGGCTCAAAGCAGAACAATATAAAGCAGCTCAGGGCCAGGTATTTGGAAACAACTTCCTAAAATAATAAAAATTTAAGAATTATGATACGGCTTAGGTGCTCTGTGTTCATCTATTACGTCATTTTGTGATCTCTCCTCGAAAGCACTCTTTCTGATTACAGTTCATTTTTTCGATTAATATTGCAGTGGTTAATGCAACCTCATCCTTCAATGAAACAAATTATGGCCATCATGGCTGAAAGAGATGCTGCGATGCATGAGCGGAATTTGGCTCTTTCAGAAAAGAAGGCAGCTATAGCAGAACGAGACATGGCATTCCTCCAGCGAGACTCAGCTATTGCTGAGCGTAACAATGCCATAATGGAGCGAGATAATGCTATTGCAACTCTTCAATATCGAGAGAATTCCATAGCCAGTGGTAATATGTCTTCTTGCCCACCAGGATGTCAAATCTCACGTGGAGTGAAGCATGTGCACCATCAACAGCAGAGTGCAAATCATATGCCCCATATGAATGAAGCTCAGTATGATAATAGAGAAATGCAGATGACGGACGACATTCCAATGGTGCCTGTTGCTTCTGATGCTGCAAAGTCACGCCGTGGTAAACGATCAAAGGATGCTAAGATCTTACCAGCTAATAAGAAAGCTTCAAAACCTCCACAAAAGGTTAAGAAGGAAGACGAAGATCTCGACAATATCATGTTTAACAAGTCTCATGAGTGGAAAAATGGGCACAATTCGAGTGGTGGAAGGGATGACCTTAACAAGCACTCGGTGGCGTCTAAATCCGATTGGAAAGGTCAAGAACTGGGGTTGAACCAGATTGCATATGATGAGTCAACCATGGCAGCGCCAGTATGCTCTTGCACAGGGGTCTTTAGGCAGTGCTACAAATGGGGAAATGGTGGGTGGCAATCTTCATGCTGCACAACCACCTTGTCCATGTATCCACTTCCTCCAGTGCCGAACAAGCGGCACGCCCGTATAGGTGGACGAAAGATGAGCGGAAGTGCTTTCAGTAAACTTCTTAGCCGGCTTGCAGCTGAAGGCCATGATTTGTCACATCGGGTTGATCTCAAGGAGCACTGGGCGAAGCACGGAACTAACCGCTACATCACAATCAAATAGATGATTGAATTGGAAGACTATAAAGACTGAAAACGCAGCATGTAGTCTTTAGGCATGCAGTATGTATCATCAATTCTTATTATTCTCAAATAATGATCTGTAGTTTGCTGCTTTGGAGGTTATCAGGCAGGTGACACCGACCACATGTTCCCGGAAAATAGTTGTCGTCGTCGTTGTCGTCATTTTCGAGTTGTTGTAGGGTTGAATTAGGAAAATGGGGGACGTACTCTCGGGACAATTTTATCCATATAACTCTAGTTACCTCTAAGAGTGTTGAACTTCTTGACTGCAAGTGTTGTCTTAGTCCTGTAATCTGTCATCCAATGCATAAAATTTTTTAACATTTTGCTCTTTTCTTTTTTTCTAATTTCCACTGATACTGATATTAATCTTCATTGTGCCTTTATAAGTCCTTTTTTCTTGTTGTTAATGTCCACATAAAATCTATTAAGGTATATTAATAATTATCTTTTTGAAAATTACATAATCCTTAAAACTCACTAAACAAAGAGAGGAAAGCAATTTTATTTTACCATTATACGACCCAATAACATTCTATTAGGTAGGGATGGCAACTAGGCCCAATCAAGCATCGGGTTGGGGCTTGGACTCAGGCTCCGATTACCTAAGTCAGGCTTTGCCTGAGACTCGACTCTTCTAAGTAAAACGATGTTGTTTTACATTTTTAATTACAAAATTTTAGCCAGGGTCGAGCCGTGTTTGGCATGATCAGACTTGAACTTGGGCTCGCTACCTCGAGCCCCAGCAGGCAAGCGTCAGCCCCGCCGGCTCAGGACTAGCTCAGTCTGGCCCATTTCAATATCTCTACTATTAGGCTTAAAATGGACATTATATTTTACAAAATTAAGTATAAAGACAATGGATATTATATTTGACAAAAAAGGAACTGTAAGTTTTATTCTTGCATTTATTATTAATTATTTTTAATATTTAGTTCATTCAACAAATAATCCGTATATAAAATACATCACAATTATTATCAACTTAATAAATAATAAAAACATATTAAATTTTTAAAAAGATATTCTAATATTTTTATTCATATTAAATAAAATTTATTATTAAACTAAACATAACATTAGAAAAAATAGGTTGAAAGCTAAACAAATATTATCTAGTAAATTATTGTACCTTATATAAAAAAGGGTTAAATATACTTTTATTCTTTGTGGTTTACTTTTAGTTATTATATTAATTTTTACCTTTTTCTAATAATATAATATTTAGAATTTTAAATTATAATATAATGTTTTTTAGACATAAATAAATAAATAATGAACACACTTATATAATAATAAAAATACTATAAAGAGATAAATAATAATTTTATTGGGTTTTTCGTATTATTTAGTTTATTACTTATTTCATAATTTATTTATTACGTATTTTTTATTTACTTTATTTATTTTATTTTCTTGTGGGTCATTTGGAGACAACCTTTTTATTAGTTAGGGGTAAAGCTGCGTACTACTACACTTGTTATTATTATTATTGTAATAATTTTAGTATAAGCAATACATAATTCTTTTACTAATTTTAAGAAAACTAATAATATTAAAATTTTTAAAACTTCTTATAATTTTTAATTTTGTCATGATTTTTAATATAAGTTTAAAATAATGGTTTTAAAAATTTAAAATGATAAAGAGTATTTGGATAATTTTTTTATAAAATTAATTAAATTATAAGAGAATATAATCTTTTTTATTCATTACTTTTTAAAATATAAATTTAAAATAAATAATCAACTTAAAGGTTAGTCTAATTAAGCTTAAAAAAATTAATGATTAAAAAATCCAATCGATTTAGTTAATTCTACCAGAAAAATTTTGAAAAATTCAACTTTCAACTCAGCTTTTAACTTTTGTTATTTAAAATCGGCTAATTTATTAATTAACAAATAAATTTTTATTAATTAATAATTTCTTATAAATTAAAATAAATCAAGTAATATTACTTAACAATTATTTTTAATTAAAATTTAAATTATTGTATAGATAGCGATAATTTTTTAATTATATTTTAAACTTTTAATTTATTCAATCTTTAATATTTAATACCGATTAAAGCTTAAAAATTGGTATTTAAGACATGGGGGAAAAAAATCAAATCTTATGTTTCTAATTAACACTTACCGTTATAAAAACAAAGACCGTTAGGTGCGCCATTTGTCAATGTCGTATTTATATATATATATATATATATATATCCATATTAAAAGATAAAGGACGGTCAATAACCTTATCCCCAGATTCAACCTCTCCCGCGCGTGCAGCTAACACACGCGCCTGTGGGAACATAGCATTTGGACAAAGATTATCTTTAAAAAAAAGGTCTCCAGCGGAGATAGAGGAAGATGATTAGCGAAACCGCGTTGGTCACGCGCCTTTCACGCAAGCGGAAGACACGACACTGGCTGACCAAAACCTCAGTGTACAAACAAAGTAAGCTAAAGAACAACTCGCGAAGAAGCTGAAAACCTTGTTGTCGATAATTTCAACGAGTTGGGAAAGCTTTGTGAAGAGAGCCTTATTGCGTGCGTGTGTGTGTGTGTGTGTGATTATTATCGACATAGTTGGCAACAGAATCTTCTGTTTCCTTGTTAGGATTGACCTTACTTGGTTAGTCGCTTGTTGCCCATTTTTCGGTTTCAGACATTGTTGAAAAGGACTCGTTCTCTGCTGCTCTTACTCGAATCCAGGATTCGGGATTTGGGTCTCGACCAGGTACGCCGATTCACCCCTCTTGATGCTGTAAACTGAACTTTATGTTCTTTGTTTCTTTTTTGTTTTTACATTTTTAATGGGTACTTTTCTTGGAATTTGTGTATATGGTTTGGTTTGAACTCAGAATCAGTGAAAGTTGGAGGTGGGTTTGTTGAGTTTTGGAGTCTGTTTGATGCCTGAGATTGGTAATTAGATTGGTGAAGAATGGAGGGTGGTGTTAGTGAAAGTGGTGTGCAGATGTTTCAGTCGACGTTTGGTGTTCACCAATCTTCAACGGGGAAACCAAATTTTGGTCCTGATAATCATAATAATAACAAGAGAATCGGTTTGCCTCCCTCGCACCATAATAGTCCTCAAATGACGGGTTCAAAGTCGGTGTCTCAACAGCTAGGCTTGCAGAATTTGAACCGTGGACCATCTCATTCGTGGTCCTTGTCTCAACCAGCAACCTTTTCTCCTAATGGTTTGCCTCCTTCCAGCCCTGTGGTTCAGGCACAATATTTATCCAATCAGCAGACTGGCCCTGGTATGACCAATGTGCCAATGGAGGATAGGCCTGGTAGTTCTCAGGGGTTCTCGATTCCTTCTCCGGTTACCGGAGGCAATATGTCGAGGGCTACTGAGAGTTTGCCTCCACGCAGAGGACACAGACGGTCCATGAGTGATAGTGTTCCATTGGGATTCTCTGTCATGATTCAATCATCACCCCAGCTGATACCTGTTGGTAATAAGGGCTTTGGAATGGAAGATTCTAAGATGGAGTTGATGAGAAGGGAATCTGGGTGGATGAGAAATGGGAGTGGAAATATAGAGGGGATAAGTGATAGGAGATCTGAAGGAATTGTTGTGGATGACTTGATAAATGAGTATATGAATTTGGACAGCATTGATACATGGAACTCGTCTGGTACTGAGGATAAGGATCTTGATAGCAAGGTCAGTGGCACAAAAACGAATGACACTGAAAACAGCGACAATGAGGTGGAAAGCCAAGCTAAAGGACTTATAAACAACGTTCACGGGACAAGTTTGGTTGAGAAGAACGAAGGACTTAAGAGGACTGCAAATGAGGTCATTGGAATGGCTACACAGCATCGTAGAAGTATGTCGATGGACAGCTACATGGAAAATTTGCAGTTGGATGATGAGCCTCCAAAGCCCTTTCCCATGGGAACACAGGTGGGTCAACGCTTGCCTAAGAATTCAATGGATGTGAACTTGATTAAATTCAACTTAGAGTTTGGAAATGGTGATTTCAATGAATTGGAGCTGAAAAAGATCGCGGCTAATGAGAAACTTGCTGAAATTGCTATGTCTGACCCAAAACGTGTTAAAAGGTATTGCATGTCGTTTACCGTTATTGGTTGATCAATATGAAAATGAGTTTGTACACCCTTCAAAGAAATGCACTAAATTCTAAGTTGTTCATTCCAGGATTTTAGCAAATCGTCTGTCAGCTGCTCGTTCGAAAGAGAGGAAATTGAGGTATATTTCAGAGTTAGAGCAAAAGGTGCAAACCCTGCAGACGGAAGTAACCACATTGTCTGCTCAAGCTACAATCTTACAGGTGAGCTGTCAATTTCTTACATTTTCCCTCATAACAATTTATTTACGTTATTTAGTTTGTTTGACATGTTTATAAATCCGATCTCGCTTGTGTACAGAGAGATTCTGCAAGTCTTACAAGCCAAAACAATGAGTTGAAATTCCGTCTTCAGGCATTGGAACAACAAGGTCAACTTAAAGACGGTATGTTCTTTGCTTCCTTTTGTGCTTTTGGGAGCTTCAACACTTCTCAACTTGCAACAAAATTTCATGATGTACATCCAAGGCCATCAAGGAAAGAAATGTACATGTTATGATATGACTTTTCACAATTCTTGTTCAAGGTTACATCCAAGGTTCTATTCGTAGATGCATCACATCTAAGTGGCAAGTATAAGATTCCTACATATTTCCCCTTATAATTGTACTTAAATCACATTCTTTCTTGATTCTCCTAATGCTGGTTTCGGTCTGACTCTGATGACCTACTGGCTTGGCTTTAGCTGCCTTGCGTTTGCTTCTAGGCACTAGTTGTTTATACAACCAAGCCAGTGCTGATTTTCCGGGCATGACAAACCTTCTCTTCTCTGGTTGAAAGGAAATAAAGATTGAGTATGACAGAAGTATTATGCACTTCTTAGATCATGTTCTTGGAGAAGTATTCACAGTGATTTACCTGAAGCTTCTTAATATTTTTTTATGCACATTCTGGCCTATGATTGTTTTCACGAGATCCTTGAGTTCAATTCGACGACAAATTATACAATCGTGTGCACAGAGTTATAGTTTACAAGCTTTTCTCAATCACTTCTATGAGATATCCATTTTGTTATAGACACAATATAGTCTGGTTATCTTGAATTCCATTGACTTGAGGAGATTGGAATCCTGAGTCCATCGTGATCTATTGATTTTGGTGTTTGATGTGGCAGCTTTAAACGAAGCATTGATAGCTGAGGTGCGTCGGTTGAGAGTCGATGCTGCAGAGATGAGCGGCGATGCCCAGTTTCCAGTCAACCACCAACTGTTTCAGTTGCAGCAAATGCAATCCACCCAACAAAACATGTTTGAACTTCCAGAGCAACAGAACAAATAAAGCAACAGCAGGCAGACGATACGATATCGGTAGTACAACCACCGGAAAGCTCTACGGCAGAGTGGTGAACATGAAAATGATTGATAGCTTCTTTGACTCAGCAGTAACTATCCATCAATTGGAATGGAGACTCAGATGTTGGTTTATTAATTTATTTATTTATTGTGAAAGGAGGGGTTTTAGGTTCATATTTTGTTATTACATTTGTTAGTAGTATATCCTTATCTGCTCCAAGCACAAATGGAGACTTGATGACTGATTTCTCTTATCTTGCATATTCTTATGTCAAATAACAGCTTTGGCTTCTGTTTATAGTTTTATTATTTGCTTTTAGACCACATTTGCTTTTTAAAGTATCAAATACAAGTAATAATTTGTAAATCACGTATATCGTTTCCCGAATTTAAAAATTCTAATATAAGTTTAAAGATTAGAACGATGTTACTTTTAGAAAATGACATTTTGAGAAGAGAATTCAGGTCATTTAGACTAAAATAATGTCATTTTAAGGCGTTAAATTATGAATTTCTTAAACTTAAAGATCAAAACGACGTCATTTTAACAAGTTAAATCGAAGCGTATTGTTTGGTTTGAAATGAGTTTTGTAGACTCTTAGACTCATCCCGATCTAAAGTCTGATTATCCTAAACTTGATATGATGACTTCGGATATGTCGGACCTAATATAATTAATTTTCCAAGCTTATGTAAGAATCTCTTCTGGATCCAAACAACTAATTCCATCTAAAACAAGAGAATCTTTCAAGATTCAGAATACTAAAACAGACGAACATTTACATGATGCACAAAACAGAAGAACGAGTTCAAAATCAGAATATCTAACCTTTTGGTTCATTGCAGGTTGGACTTACATGGATTCAGAGTCTTTTGTATATAAATACGAAGACAGTTTGTTCTTTATGGTGCTGAAGTTCATAGTTTTGTGATCTATACACGATGAGAAACAAGATCAAGTTCTAGTGTTTTATTCCCTTTTTAAACATGTTGAGTGGTAAAACTAACCCATTCCGGACTATAAATTTTTTATTTGAGCTCAATCTTAAGAGTTTGATTTCGTTAGACTCGAATAATTTGAATCACGTTGTTTTTTTAATTCGCGAGAGCTGTCTAGATGAATAGAAATGGTAAAAACGGACTCAATTCAATTTACAAAATTAACAAGTTGGATTCAAATTATTTAACTTTGGTTTGAGTTTGATCGTAAGGGTTTGACTTGGTTAGGCTCGAATAATCCTAATCAACTCAACTAAACTCAAGTAAAATAATGTTAGTTTAGTCTTCATTTGGTCGAATTTTAAGTTATTCAAGTTCGATTACACTAAATTTGAACCATTTAAAAAAGTTAATTCTAACTTTAAATAAAAAAACTTAATTCAACTCATTGTCATTGTTAAAATTAAGAACTATATAGAAAATGAGTTGGGGTAATGTTAATAGATTGCACACGAACACGATTATAAACTCTAATAGACTTGGTAGTTAATAATGAGTTTGAGCCGAGTTCGGTTTGATTAAGCTTTGAGTCAATTTCGATATTGAGTTGTCTCATCTAATATGACTCAAAGTTTAATTTTTTTAATAAGAACAATCGCTAAAAATAGGTCGATTTTTGTAAATTAATTGATTTTTATAAACTAAAATAAGCTAATTAATTTTTATTTAATATTTTTTCATTTTAATTAAATTTTAAATTAGTGAAAATCTCCTTTAATCATATTTTAAATTCTTAAATTTTATTAAGACGGTCTAATATTGGTTAAATCTTTTAAATTTTAAACTTTTTATATTATCGGTTTAATTTCTGGTGTGATTTTTAAAAGATCATATGTAAGTTAAGTTTTCTATCTTGATTTTGAGTAATTAATAAGTTAAATAATCTTTAATAATATAATTTATAAAATATTATACGTATCTCTTAAAATTTATATTGTAATTGTAATACGTAATACGTACCTTATTACTTACCCAAGATCAACATCAAAAGATTAAAAACGAAGGAAACGTACATCTCTAATTCCGATATCGATTCCGAGCTTCAAACGATCGCGAATCTCCCGGAACTTTTTATGGAAAGTGTTTACCTACACGTGGTTTAGGTCTTTTTATAGTTTTCTCAATACGTAAATTTTTTTAACGGGTCAGATATTCCTTATGTTTATGATTTATATGAGTAACTACAAGAGACTTTAACCTTTATAAAGTTTCGACAAAAAAAAAAACTTTATATAGTTTCCTTATCGGACTTCCTCATCACAAGGCCGATATGGGCCTAGTTCACACTAATTAAGATATATTTTCTACCCAAACTTTGACCTATTAATCCAGATCATTTATTTAGTCACTTTATTATCTTTATCTGGATCAAATTACTTAATTTAACCGATATTTATTTAAAAACCAAAAAATGCAATTAATAGTTGTCCAACTTTACAGGGAAGGACAAAATTGTCTAACAGCAATAATATAACTTATATTTATTTAATATAAAATAAAAATAATAGAGAAAAATGAAAATGCCACTTGGTATGCATTTTTTTTCTTTTTTTCCTTAATAACTTTTCTTATTTTTCATTTTAAAATTAATTTAAAATGAGTCAGACAAGTCCGTTAATGACGAAAACACGGTTCCCCTTTCCCTCCTTCCAAAGCATCGAAACCGTGACCCTTTCAACTTTAACAAGTTCTTTAGTTTCAAAAGTACAAAACAAAAAAGGAAAAAGACCAAAATTGTCCGAAACAGGTAAATGAGAATTTATTATGTAAATTAATTATAGAAAATAAAAAAGACATAAAAATTAAAAAGAATAACTAAAATTAAAAATATTTATTATATTAATAATAATAGTGTTTGATAATAAAGTGCCTATTCTTGGAAAACCCGAACGATCCCTTTTTTTTAGCCTCTTCAGCGAGTCCCCATTTTTGAGTTAGGGTTTCGCTCTGCTCCGTCCTTTCATCTCCGAGACTGAAACCCTAAAAATCGATCGATCTCTTCCAACTAGCCGTTGCCGCCGTTTCCCGCCAATTTCTGCGTCTTTATAGCCGTTGATTAAGTCTCTGTTTTCAAATAGTAGCCGTTAGATCTCTTGTGTGCGCATTTGGTTTGCTCGGGTGTTCTTTTTTTTTTTTTGAAGTCTCGCAGGAGTTTGACCAGGAATGGCGGCGGGCAGCGAAGGGAAGATGGTGGAGGAAGAGAAGCAGCTGGAAGAGGAGAAGGGTGGAGAGCTGTTGTTCTGTGGTGCGACGTGTTGGGATGTGATTGGCCGGAAGAAAGGAACTCAAGAAGGGAACTTGATCTCTCCCACTAGGCTTCGTCCTCTTGTTGGCGTAGACATTCGTTTCGTTGCTTCTGGATGCGGTAGCATTCGCTTACCCCACTTTCTACTTTTGTTTGTTTGTGGGTTTTTTGTTTACTAGGCATACACATGGTTTGTTTTGTGAATTGGGGGTTTGTTGTTGTTGTGTAAGTAGAATTAGTGAACTTTTAACTTGATGGAAATGGGAAACATATTAAGAAACGAAGTGACTGTTCGATGTTGGAGTTTTATTTAATGGTATCTTCTCCTTTTTTTTCTGATGCAGCATCGTGCCATTGTGTGGCATTGGATGTTCAAGGAAGATGTTATACATGGGGGCGAAATGAGGCTAGATTTGTTTAACCAAGAATTCATGTAGATGCTTTTGTTATTCTAAACTTTTAATGTTAACTCATCAGGCTTTTATTATGTGCCCAGAAGGGTCAACTGGGTCACGGAGATTTAATTCAGCGTGATAGGCCTACAGTTGTTTCTGAACTTTCCAAGTAAGCTGTGGAAGGCAATTGAATTTCTTTTCTATTTCATTCTCATTAATGAGTTACTTTACCTGGTAGAAATTTTGTTTTTTTCCCCCCTCCAATGCATGGATAAAGAACAGTTGCTTCTCATCTCTTCTGAATATAAGTGTATCCAAAGAATAACTTTGGGTTTTCATAGGTTTCTTTGAGATAAAAGATTTACGCTTTAAGAAGAAGATGTGGGAGAGGGACTCAGAGTTTACTCGATGAACAATGAATTTTCTGTTTGGCTACGAAACAGTTGACCTCCAATAGATTCTTTTGCTGATTTTTGCATTAAATAGTTGCTTTCTACTCTGAGTGGGTTAACCTAACATCAAAGTGTCTGGTGGCTGACTGGAGTTCATTTTCTGGTTGCTGTTTGATCAATAGGTATAAAATTATCAAAGCTGGAGCAGGAAGAAGCCACACTGTAGTGGTCACTAATGAGGGTCAGTCCCTAGCATTTGGCTGGAATAAACATGGGCAACTTGGTTCTGGTTCAGTGAAGATTGGTTAGTCAAATTCCTTAGTGGTTGTTTAAGTGACTCCTGAATGAATTTAAGTGCTTTCAATATATTGATATGAATAAGATGCAGATTCAAGAATCTGAATAGTAATTAGTGCTGTTACTGAAGACATATCATTCACGTTTTTCCTATATTGGAACCCCTATATTGCTTCACTTTAACCTTCTACATAAAAATTTTCACCAATATGTAGAAATTGAGTCTTCGCCAGTTCGCTGTCATGTGTCTGACGTCAAGACCACTGCTTGTGGTGCTGAATTTACTGTGTGGTTAACTTCTGTTGAAGGAGCTTCCATATTGTATGGTTTGTAAATTTGTTTGAGTTTTGCTTTACAATCTTCAACTAATTCCTTATGGCTAGCAATTTACTTCTGTTATTCCCTAACTCCATTTCCAACTATTCTTGATTTTTGATCTCTAGAACTGCAGGACTCCCACAGTATGGTCAACTTGGACATGGAACAGATAATGAGGTAAGTTGAATAAAGATGTTTATTTTATTTGAATTTTTATCACTGACGTCCAGTCTTCTGATCTACTTGCTAATTATAATTTCAACAGTTGTTTGGTAACTAAATCTTTTTAAATTTGAATATACCATATTAGTTGGCAATATTCTGTGGTTAGTCTGTTCTTCTGAAATTCTATGTATGCTAAATGGTTTTTGTTTGAATTAAACATGATTTTTGCACATGCAGTACAATACTAAAGATAGCTCAGTCAGGCTTGCTTATGAAGCCCAACCTCGCCCAAGGGCAATAGCTTCGCTTTCTGGGGAAACCATCATCAAAGTTGCATGTGGATCAAACCATACAGGTTATTAGCAATTTAAACTCCAACTTTTGAAATGCTAACTGCTCTTATCTGATGCATTTACTGGTTTCTGATGGGCATGCAGTGGCTGTAAATTCTAGCGGTCATGTCTACACGTAAGTATTTCTTTGTGTCTCTAACTGCAAGTTAGATATCCTTCTCTATTCTTCCCATGTTCTACTATGCACCAACATTTGATAATTGCTTGCGATTCTGCATGTGTAGATGGGGCTTTGGTGGTTATGGAAGGTATGTCCTCACTGTCTGTAATTGGATCAGATGCAACATATTGTGAAATTCAAGTATTGCTTGGGTTGTGACTGAATCTTTGAGAGTCTAAGTGTCCATGGTGGTGCCTGATTACTTACTGCCTCCTTGTGATATAGACTTGGACACAGAGAGCAGAAGGATGAGTGGGTACCTCGTCGCGTGGATGGTTTCCAGAGACAGAATGTTTTACCTCCTGATGCAGTCATTTCAGCTGGTTCTGTGAACTCTTCATGCACTGCAGGTATTGTCATGCATGCCTACATGCAATATTGGACTCATATAAATATAAAAAATGTATTACTGCCTGCTTTTGGTTCATCCTTTTTCTCTTGATTAACTGAACAGATGCCTTTTTATGGCTTTTAATGGTTTTTAAGTTTGGATTTGTAGGTTTTGCTACAGATGGTAGCAGTTTGTTTATGGTTGTTGGCTTTCATCATTTTTCTCTCTCTCTCTTTTTTTAAGGTCATTCTTGGTTGCATGGTTCATCTTTTTTGTGGCAGTATTGAAATACTGCCTTTAGGTTGATGGTTATGGATAACTTGATGGTTAAATGTCCGGCATGGAATGATGATGGTCAATTTTGAGGAGCCTAAGAATATGGTGTCATATCATAGCTGTAATTAACAATCACATTAATGTTATCAATTCTGCAGTTGGCATTTAGGGTGTTACTTGATTAATAGGTAGAAATTGTGTTTTCTTTGTAGCCATCTACACAAGTTTTATTGGGATGCATGCGGTTTACATTTGTGAAATGAAATTATCCATTTACCCTCAATGCATGCTTACATCATCTCCTGTGATTTCATTTTCAATCTTTTAATTTTCTGAATGATTATGGTCATTGGCTTTGGCTAGATTCAAATTCATGTTTACTTACAGCTTGTAGCATGGTCAAATATGAATTTCAAGTGACCTGTTTCTTCTTCTTTCTTCCTCCTTTCCAGGAGGTGGCCAGTTGTATATGTGGGGAAAAATAAAGAACACTGGAGACGACTGGATGTATCCTAAGCCGCTCATGGATCTAAGGTTCTTCTCAGAGCTATTATGTTGCTTCACATTTCTTTTCACAGCATTTCCTTGTCTGCTTTCACATTTATGGGTAAATCGGCCATGAATTTGTTTTGCTAGTGCTGCTTCTTGTTAGTTGTTGAAACCTACTTCTGTTCTCTTATATATTAAAATTTGTTTATGCCCTTAAAAACATAATGGCTCTTCACTTTGTTGAAGCTATGATTGTACTATCTATTCTGATGGTTACTTACTGTTTAAATGTTGCCATATTTTCCATTTATGTGATATTTTGCAGGGAATATGAAGATCTTGATTTAATCTCAAGTAGTTAAATCAATTAGTTTCGGAATCAATTTCCTGGATAATAACTACTAGTTTTTCCCCCTCTTTGAGTGTAGTGGTTGGAATATACGCTGCATGGATTCTGGAAACATGCATCATTTTGTTGGTGCTGATAACTCCTGCATAAGTTGGGGTCACGCTCAATATGGTGAATTGGGATATGGCCCTAATGGACAGAAGTATGTGTTTCTGATTTGAGATATTATGTGGCTAAGATGTGTTTTTACTCAATGTTGCCTTCAATTTCAGGTCTTCGACCATACCCAAAAAGGTAGATATTCTTGAAGGCATGCATGTTATAGGGTAAGTCGTTTATCATTTTTGTTTTAGGAGATTCAAAGCATTGAATAATGCTGGATAGTTTCATCCTTGGGGCTAAGAATTGCCCTTCATTTTTCAGTGTTACATGCGGCATGGGGCATTCCATGGTTATAGTTGATAGAACAAACGTAGGTGAACGTCTTGATGAGGTAATACTTTCAGATGCTTGCTTCTGCTCAGATGTTGATTTATTTTTCAGTTAAGAAATGCAGTGTGATCTATGTTTTGATGATTATTCTGGTTGTGATTCTCTGGTAAACCAATGCAATTAAACATAGTACAATTTAGCAGCAATTTGCACTTCAGAAGTACATAGAGAAGTCTATTCTGATTACATAGAGACCTGGATGATATATACCTAACTCTCAGAATTCAATATGCAACTGAGAGAGTTTAGGCTGGTCACTGTAGGAACTAACTGTTAGGACCGAGAGGGATGAGGTTAAAATGGGTAATAAACCTAGTGTATGGAGAGTGTACTCGAGGAGAAAGAAAG
>JANKOD010000006.1:1428526-1456391 GCA_026284645.1 Erythroxylum acuminatum | reverse complement strand
TGTAAATCTCAGTGTTTAACACTGATTATATCGAATAATATACTCACCTCTAGTGTTATAAGCTAGAGTTTCTATCACTAACTTTCCCTGTAAAGAAGTTTAACATATTCACTGATTTGCTGTTGAACAAGTATCAAATAGTTGTCCTTGTGATCAATCAATGGTAGAACTGACTCCATTATATTTTGTTCCCTCTCAACTTTACAAAACAAGACACCACAATTCTTTAGCAACATGTAGACCTACATCATATGTACGATACATTTCTTTGTAGAATACCAGTGTGATGTGTGTATGCATAAGTTAGCTGCTGCATATTGCTTCACTAGTAATTATATGTCTGAATCTGTATGAAATGCTTTGTGTTCACAACAGCTTGATATATATGATGGCAAAGCATCTGGTGAAGGTATGTGCTGTAAACTGTTGTTCTTCATGATTTTATCTCACTTTTCATTGTTAGATTTCTTCTCGTTTCTTCTGAGCTGAAAAATGATTTGAAGGCAGATTAGGCATTTTGCCTTCATTGCAATGAACTTTGCTTTCGAACTTCTTTTTAAGACCTCAACAGTTGAACTCTTTTAGATCTTCCTGTAGTGAGTGAAGAACCTGAAAGCAAAACTCCAGTTGTGAAGCAAAATATGAAAAGAAGTGCTGCCACAGTTTCTGATAATTCAAAAAAGAAGAAGAAATCTAAAAATAATTCAGATTCAGAAGTGGAGATGAGCGATGAAGAAAGCGAGGACGAGGAGCAGGCCAATGGCAAGTTGGGGCAAAAGGGTAAGAGGGCTGGAAAAGGTTCTGGTAAAGGTCAAGGTAAAGGTGGTAAAAAATCGGAAACAGTTGACAAAGGAACTGGGCGTGGACAGGGCCGCACATCTTCAGCCAAAAGTGCCCGTTCCTCGCAAGTAAAAGCTGGTAAGAGAGGAAGGCCGCGCAAGGCATAACTTGTGATTCAACTGTAATGGCAGAAATTTTGTTCTCTCCAGGTAGAGAAAGTGAAGCGCTTCATTCTCGGGATGCAGTATTCGCATTCTTTTAAATTGTTTTTAGCATTTTAATCTTTTTATTTCCCTCAACATCTTTTGCTGCAATCAAAAGGAATTATCCTGATTTACCAACTGTATGGAGTGCTAGGAGCATTGAGCAGATGCTGAGGGGCGTCTTGTACCAAATCTTTGTAGGGAATAGAATTCTATGATGCGGATAATTTACTCAAGTCTGGTTATTTGCCAGCATCTTACTGTTTGATCTTAATTGTGTTTTGTCCACTTGAAGACGACAACAGAGAGCTTGAGCTTTCAAGTCCTACTTCCATTTTCAGAACTTTGCTTCCCAAAGTTTTGGAGGATTAACTTATTAATTTCGTTATTTTCTTAGTATTTATGGACTGACAAGCTAACACAGGTATTAAGTACATTCTTTTCATTTAAACTTATTTTCATTGTGTACTTCTCGAGGACACCATTTAAATTGGGTTCAAGCCCAATCCGTATTCAGATAATTGCAAAACGACATCATTTTATTGAGTGTTCGGAATTTGAATTAGTTCTCGAGTTTATTTCAAAATTCAGTCAATTTGGACCGGAGTAATTAATTAGATTGAATTTGCCAACTCTAATCAAAATATTTCAGGTATGATTAGCTCTTTATGTGGTTTGAAATTAATGAGTAATTTGAGTTAATTGAGTTTTAAATTTAAAAAATGAATTCAATTTGACCCAAAAGTTGAAAAAAAAATATGAAAGGTTTTTAAAAAGTTTTAAATTTGAGTGAATTTTCAAAATTTTATTTTAAAAATTTTGAATACACTGGAATAATTTATTTATTATGTAGGGGTAAGACTGCGTATTATCAGGCCTTTCTAGATTATACTTTATTGCGGGACTGCGGATTGGATATGACGATGAAACTAAGACTCAGTAGCGAGGGTGAGCATTGAAACAACCAATAAAGTAATAAATTATAATTTCATAACTAAAAATGGGATTTAAAGCTTTTAAATTTATGTATATAACCATTTAATTCTCCGTAACTCTACCAATTGAATAAGAAACTCCGAATAATGACTGGAAATCTTGTAACCAAGTTGGTCCCATGTGTTGGTATTGGACTAATGAATCATAATGTGTCCAAAGCAGAACAGACACACTTACTGTGGAACTGTCAGCTGGCGTTATTACTTTACTTTAGCTCCTTTTATATTTTAAGAATTTTTTAAAAAACTTTTCTATCTTTACATTTATCCAAAAAATATATTTTTAATTTTTCCGTAAAAATACATTTTCTTAAACTTCAATTTAAAAATAACGTCAATATATATATATATTTTTGACGGGCTCGTATTTGAGCTAACTCGATCCACCTTATATATTTTTTATAGAAAAATAAAAAATGACGTTATTTTTCAAAAAATGATGTCGATTTTTGAAGTTACAGTTAAGCTACAGGCTAACCACTTTTAGCCTGTGCTCCGCCTATAGCCCAATCAACCCGTGTTGTGCCAAAATTAATACCCCTAATAATGCCCTCAATATTTAAGTTCTTTAATGGTGTTTAGTTTAATTGGCATAACTTATTTATATATTTATTAATTTAAATATTTTGATTTCAATCATATATTTGAGGTTTTTTTACTTAAATAATGATTTGTTAAAATGAGATGCATAGAATTTATAAATGTTAATTAATTTAAAATTAATGACTTATTACATTTAGTTTGTATTACTTTCCTCCTATTTATTTAACCTGGGTTTTTTTTACTTACTATAAATATTTTCTTGTAATGACTTGTTTGTTTTATTTATTTACTTATCATTTTTCTTTTTGCATATTTATTTATTTATTATCTTTTATTTTTATTCCCTGTTTTGTATTTATTGTATTACTTATTTTTATGTTTTATTTGTATGTATTTATTTATTTTTGTTACTATCTTTATATCTATTTATTTTTATTTTTATATGTATTTTTATATTTTTTATTTTTATTTTATTATATATATCTGTATATTTCAAGTAGATTTATCAAAAACAGTCTTTCTTCTAGTTAAGAATAAGGTTGTGTATTTTACATCAAATCCTCTGTTCCAGTTACTTTGTTTTAACTCTTTTCTATTAAATCTCACTCATATATTTATATAACCGAAACAAAATATCTGATCATTGTGTAATTCGAGATTTTCTCCAACCTCGCATTTTCGAGGACTTTTACATTTTATAACTTATAAATATTATATATTCCTCAAAATTAATTCCATAAAAAATTAAAAGGTGTTGAGTGGGGTAATAAAAACTAACAGGTGGAGAGTCATATTTATGGGGTTGTACCTAAATCTGTCATTTTGATTGGAAAGACAATTATGTAATACAGCTATGAGCATAAGAACACTACCCTTTGCTTTTCATTAGCTTACAATCTCAGCCACAAGCTTTTGGGATTGTAGATGATGAAAAGGACGTTTTGTTTGTAAAATATAGCCATAAAGCTTAAAGCATTGGGTTGGTGTGATTAATGTCTTCATTCTATTATGCCCAAAAGAGGATGATTTGGAGACCAAGCAAAGCATACAAGTTGGTAGCACCTAATACTGTAGAGTGACAGAACCTCCGACTCATAAACATGTCCTAAACAGATCAAATGCTGACTTGAAATTAGTACGTTAAGTTCGAGTTAGCTGAGTTTTAGACTAAAGATTGATTCGGAAAGGTACACTTGTAGGCTCAATTCAATGTCTGGATTGACTTGGTTCCTTTTCATTAATTGATGTTATTTGAATTTTTTTCTAAAATAATATTATTTTATACAGTTCGACAAAATTGTAAATTAACTCAAATTGTATTTTTAAAAGCTTATTTGACAATAAATTTAATCGGATTATTATCATCTCTCCGCTTTTTAGGAAGTGGTCGAGTTAGTGAATTGGGAGGGAAGGTATTAAGTGACTGTTTCATCACAATAGCTTAAACTATTATGTGAGGCCAACTTAGTTGATTTTATATATTCACTAACACAGCCCCTCAAGAAAAAGTTCTTTGGGCTTAAAATTCGCACAAGCTCACTCTATATTGTGGTGGATAATAGGTGGGTGGTAGGATTTGAACTCGCGACCACTTGGTCACAAAAGTTTTGATACCAAATTAAGTAACCGTTTCATCACAACAACCTCCATCTATTAGTGAATATATAAAATTAATTAAGTTGACTTCATACAACAGTAGTGAATATATAAAATCAATTAAGTTGACTTCACACAACAGTAAAAGTGAAGTCAACTTAATTAAACTGTTGTGTGAAGTCAACTTAATTGATTTTATATATTTACTAACAGATGGGACCAAAAGGTCATGTTTTCAAATCCTCTTATTTACGTTCTCTCAATCGAGGTTGCTGTATAGGGCTTGCCTAATGTGAAGTACCCGACTGACGTGATTTGTAAGCTATTACGTCAATTCTAAAATTTATCCAATTCGTATCTAAACGATAACGATTTCAGTTTCTCCTTTTAAAAAAGAAATCATATTTTAATTAAATTATCTTTTCAAACCAATAAATAATTTATGACGTTAAAAAAATTAGTGGATGTGAATTATAATGAGCACCAAAATAATTTATCATCTAATTAAGTCATTAGTGAAAATTTATAAATAATCTCATACTTAAAAAATATGAATGTCTTTACAATAACTTATGCGGAAAAAAGAAGAAGAAAGTGCCAATGTGTAATAACACAACTGGACCCACCTCTCATCACATTGTAATCCTTGTGTTGACTTCATAACAACAAAATTAGGGTTAAACAAACAATTAATGATTGTTGATTAGGGCTTAGATACATTTATAACTATAAAAAGTGTCATATCATTTAGGTCCATCTCATGATAGATTCATAGCATCCAACCTTTAGAGATTAAAACATTGCATCCCACAACTATGACATCATATTTTTGATATTTCTTGTTTAAATAATAAATTATTTTTTTAATTCAGTATTCAACTTTTCAAAAATTTTAATAAAGTTCAAATTCTTAAAAATTTAATAATTCAATTCAAAATATTATTCATATTAATATTTTGTCAGTATGACTGATCAAATGTATAAAACTTAATATATAAGGTGTCATATTATTATTTTTTATCTTTATAAATATATTTTTTGAATTTTATTTGATACTATATATTTTATTTTAATCACAATAAAGTGAAAAATTATAAAAATAATGTTAATAACTTATATAACTTTTTTTGTGAATGTTAGAATACAAATGGTATCTCAAATATTAAGTAATTTACATGAAACTATTTTAAAAAATATTTATTAGGTAAAAATAAGGAATTATGCTTTAAACAATATAGGAGTAATGAATTAAGATAAAATATATTTATTTATGAAACTAAAATAGACTTTGAAGTAAAATAACATTAACAAAGTGGCATTTATCCTGTTTTTAAAATCTTGATAATACACAATGAACTCAGTCTATCGTGTTTTTATTCACTTTTAACTTTGAAACTCAACCTCTTTTAGAAATATAATTTTAATTTTATTGTTATTTCAATATTTATATTAGACTCATATTTATTTATTATATAATAATAGACATTGGTATATTTTTATTTCAATAAAATATTTTATTTTTACTTATTCTTATAAGCTTTATTTCTTATTTATTATATACTAATTTTATACCAGTATATTATCAATTGAACCTCTAAAATTAAACCTTTTTTTTATCGGTTCGATAGCGATCTAATTTTTAAAACATTGATTCGAACTGCATTACAAGATCATATGACAGTTATGCAGCCAAAAAGACCTTTGTCTTGTATGTACATAGTATACAAGTGGATGCAAATCTCCCATATTAAACGACAACCTTAATCACTAATTTACATTATCCAAAGTACAAGTCAAAACAGCTGGCATGTAATAAAAAAATAATATTATAATTCAATTTAATTAATTTCAGAGTTCAAAAAGCTAATTGAATTATTATATTAATAATATTGAATTATTAAATATTTATTTTCGTAAATTTTAAAATAATTATTTATAAGAATAAAAAAAACATTTTAAGGTTCTGACTTCTGACAGCTTTTTCTCGCACCTTTTTTTAACAACAAACGGTCTCTGATAGCACGGCGGATTCTAATGTAGGACTTAACTGCATTTAATCAAAGGGTCTTGAGCTCCGCTACTCACTTTAGTTACAATTTCCAACAAGACGCCCACACAAGAACAGAGGTGTGCTGTCAGAGTCTCGGGTAAAAAACAAAAGAAGAGGGAGTGTGCATGAGAGAGTAAAGCTATAGATAGAGCAAAGTGGAAGTGAAAAAGAACAGCTTGGAAGCGAAGAAATGGGAAGATCTAGTCCTTGTTTGAAGATAATCACGTGCAGCGGTGGCGATACTGCTGATAAAGATGATCTCCATGTCTCAGAGGCTGAGGTACGTGTCTGATTGGTCAACTCCGCTGTGACCGTTTTGTCTGTTGCATCTTTCCACGAGCTTTTGATGTCTTGTCTGATTAGTATCTTTGCGTTGCTCGCGAGTTTTGTTGTTTTCCTGAATCTGTGCCGTTTTGAGTGTTAATGTGTTAAAATGGTTTAGTTTGGGCAGAGACATTGAGTTTTGTTTGTGTGTTTCAGTCCAGTGTCTTGATAGTAAATGTTGCATGAAGTATTGTTTGTGTTTCAGTTCAGTGTCATTCGAAGTGCTTAGGGGATTTATGTCTAAGTCGTGTTATCTGCTCAGAGTTGCTTTCATTTTTATTATGAAACAAGTTTTAGAGCATTTTGAGGAATTTCAGGTAGTGTGGAATTAGATTCAAGTTGCATCTATATCTGTGAAAGCTTGCTCAGTCTGATCTCAATTTCCTAGTCAGAAACTGGTATTGATCATCAAGCAGAATGTGAGATCAGGTTCAGGTTTTTATTTTATTAGAGTTTGGACTATCTTAGATCTAGAAATTCTAATACTATTTCATGTGATAGTATTAGAAATTCTAAACTCTTTTAGAGTGTCGGAATATCGATTCATGTGATAGCTGATGCTTTCATTTAAGAGTTATCCTATTTTTTAATACTATGTTCTGTGAACAATGATTGAAAATGATTTAGTAGTTGGGTGGTAATTGAAAACTGCAATAGTTGTAGAAAATGTGAATCCTCTCATAAGTAGTGCCTTTTCTCCCTATTTTATATTCAAGGTATTCGATTCATGTGCCGCATCTTGCTTGTAGAATTTGCTCAAAATGGTGAAACCTTTACGAGAAATATCCATTTCATTGCCTTCTCCATTTGTAAGGGTTACCTTCAAACTACAAGTTCTTTTGTTTGGACTCTTCTGAAACTTTGATAGACTGAATAATAAGGTGATTCTGGTTATTCTTACTCATGTTCATTCAGACGATTGATGATCCAAATTAAATTTCTTTGCAGAACAAGAACTCAAGTGACAAACATGGATGGAGTTTCTGGAAGAGATCTGCCAGTCATCGGGTTCTAAACAACACTGTGATCTCTGCAGTCTCTTCTTCTGTGAGCAAGGAGAGTCCAGAGTCTGCCAATCTGAAGTCTCTAGTTCCTGATACCTCCATTGTTCAAGAGAAAGCCTCAGTCATACAGTGCACTGATGGAAAACCGCAGTTATCAACTTCAACAGAGCAAAAAGTGTCTGACAAAATAGTTGTTACTCAGGACGAAGTAAAAGTACCGGAGACGACTATTATCACCAAGGATGAAGGAAAATCAGATACTTATCCAAAAGAGTCTGTTGTTATTATTCTACAGACTGCTGTCAGAGTGTTTTTGGTAATTATGATTTACTTCCTTGAAATGTATGACACAAGGTTCACTCAACTAGCCACTCAAAACTTTTTCCTTTCAACAAAATTACTTTCAGGCTAAAAGCAAACTCTTTAAGCTTAAGAATGTAATTAAGTTGCAAGCTGCTGTACGCGGACACATAGTCCGTCGACATGCTGCGGGAACCCTACGATGTGTTCAAGCCATTGTCAAAATGCAAGCCCTTGTTCGTGCTCGTCGTGCCCGTTTGTTGTTGGATTCTTGTGCAAAAAACAAGGTAATGCTGCTGAACTCAATTAAAATTTTCCTTGTGAGGTAAACAAAGAGTATTGGCTTCTATTTAGATCTCTTTATCAGTGTTATGTTCATTTTACTAACTCTTTATCAGTGTTATGTTTATTTTATTATGTACATTCTCTTGTGTTGAGACACTAAATCCTTGAAGCCTTTTTACTGCAAATCTCAAAGCATAGTTCTACTTGAATATCTCTTTCTGACGTATATAAATTTGGTAGGAAATATATTCCAAATATTGAGGGCTTTTGGCTGGATTGCCATATTCGCATCCTGAATTGCCTCATTTACAAGGAACTGAAGAATTTATGATTCACAAAATTGTCTAAGAGGACATTTTGTGTTCAAATAGCTTTTTAAGATGTTTGAAGCTTATGAATCTGAGAGTTCCTGTGATTTGGGCAACAGTGTTTCTGTTAGGGATGTTTAAAATGATTTTTCAGGACAAAGGGCTTCAAATGTAAGGATGAAATCTGTAGTCAACAGTTAAAATGTTCGGGTTTGGAGGGTAGTGAATCACCTTTGGTTTTTGTGGCTTTTTGTCATTTCATTTTAGTTATCACATTCCTATTACACTTCAACGGTATGACCTTCAAAGTAGATAGAATCATAACCTCATCTTTCTTCTTTCTTGTTGTTGCTCTTGAATTTCGTTGCGGACAGGCTTTTTGCAGACTGCAATGTTTATTCATTTATCCTTTTAATATAAGATTTAATATCTTGTTTTAGGGTAAGGAAAACCAGTTAACCAAGCCAATTGTCACATACACTTCCATTGAGAAGCTGCTTAGCAACAGTTTTGCTCAGCAGGTATGATTCATGGAGATATACTACTTAATCCTATCTTTTGCATTATCCCGAATATACTGAATCCTATTTCATTTTGAAGCTAATATCATCAACACCCAAGACCAAACCTATTCACATCAAGTGTGATCCTATGAAGCCTAACCCTGCTTGGAGCTGGTTAGAGAGGTGGATGTCGGTTTCGTCAGCACAACAAACTCCAAATACACAGTTGGAGACTAAGGAATTGGAAATAGAAAAGAATGACTCATCCTCCTCTCCCATGGAAAGTAGAGTTACACCCAAAGATTTTCCTGAGTCTGCACATTCAAGTTCTGAGACCAGGGAAACCATAGTGCTGTCTGATAGTGATGAGAATTTGATAACGCTTAATGCTGACAATATGGAGTCTCATACAACCTATCCAAGTTCTTCAGTGTTCAAAGATTTGGATCGGCATCATCCCAAAGTTACCATTACATCTGATGTGAAGGATACATCGACAGGCACTAATTCCCTTGCAAACCAAATTGAACATACTGGCTTAAGTTCTCAAATGGGACCGAGTTCTCTTTCTCATGAGGAAATAGAAAGTGAACAATCTGAGCATCCTAAATGCTCCACGAAAAGATTTGCCTCTGAAAAAGTGGAGACTGAAGCAAAGAAATCTAATATTGGATCAACAAAGTCCAGTAATCCTGCATTTATTGCTGTCCAGTCAAAATTTGCAGAGTTGAGTTCAACTGTCAATTCAAATAGATCAACCAGTTCACCTTATCAGGAGGGTGAATTTGAACCAAACTCAGATGTAGTATCATCCGGACAAGGAAATACAGCTAGGGAAAATGAGCTTAACGTGATCGAAAACTTGGCTCCCCAAAATCCTAGGGTTCAATATGGTGGATCTGAATGTGGTACTGAACTTTCTATAACTTCGACTCTAGATTCTCCCGATTTATCTGAAGTTGGAGCTGTAGAGGAGCAGCATGAAGCTAAAGTACCTGGGGAAGAAACTAGCAAGCCTAACGACAAGGATGATGTAATTGTTCAAGTCAAGAATGAATATATTGAACCAGTTCCAAATCTGGCTCACACTGTCATGAAACAACCTGAAAAAATCGATGATATCATTGGTGAACTTGCAAATTCCAAAGCAGCTGAAGACTCTACTCAGGCAGAGTTGCAGCCAGAGACTAGTGCATGTGACGCCAAGAAAGCACTGGACTCTGTGACAGGTGGTCAAGCTTATAGGTTGTCCCCTGAAGTTTCACCAAGAAGCCATATAAGTATTCCCGATTCCGATGGAACACCTTCAAGTCAGATATCTGTGGCAGGTAAAAAGAGCAGTACTCAAAGGGGTAGCTCTAACCAAAAACGGAAGTCACTGTCAGCCGGAAAGAGATCATCAAATCTTTACGATAACACAAGAAGTAGCACAGAACAGTTGCCTGAAGATGAAAAGAATGGGAAGCGACGGAATTCTTTTGGTTCGACGAGACCTGAACCCCCTGATCAAGAACCAAGAGATAGTAGTGGTAGTGGTAGTTCAATTCCCCGCTTCATGCAGGTCACAGAGTCTGCAAGAGCAAAGCTCCATGCTAACAACTCACCAAGATCAAGCCCAGATGTGCATGACAGAGACTACATCAAGAAGCGTCATTCCTTACCTGGCGCTGACGGGAGGCAGGGTTCTCCTCGCATCCAGCGGTCCTTGTCTCAAGCACAGCAGGGAAAGGGAAATAGCAGCCATGTCGTTCATGGTATTTGTATAGCTTCCTTATTGCTTGTGTTCATTGCCTTACATTTGCATGCATTAGTAGGCTACTATCCAAGAGAAAGTTATCCATATTCCTTGATATTGAGTTCTACTCAGACATCCTGAAGTAAAAATGAAATGATAATACTAGATAGGTAAAACTGACTTGAAAGATATAATTGTTCCAGATGTTCTACTCTGACATCTTGGACAGGTGAAAATATAAAATGAACGAGGAAACCTCACTTCTCATTACCGAACATAATCATTCTTCCCGAGCATACATTAAGAAACTTCAACCTGCTATTTAATCTTTTACTTTCTCCATTTCTTTGTCTTAACAATGTTGAAACATTTTATCATTCTGTTTGAAAAGCATCATTCATTTTGTTATCTAGGCCCTATAATTCCTTCTCGATGATCTGCCAGTACAGTCTAGCGTCCCTTTTCGTATTGAAACATTTAACTCCTGGTAGATAAACTTGGATCTTTAAACACAGCTGCTTATCCTGTCTTAAATTGCCTTTGTTACAGAAAAAAAATGGCAGAGGTGAAAACATAGTTGAAATCAATTATATGCTAGAACCCACCCGGATTTGGTTCTCAGTCTTGTTGATGATGCACCATCTGGTTCTTATACTTCCGTGTTCCCGGAAACTTAGTTCACGTGTTTGATGTCCCGAGTTCGTAAGGGACTAGAGATAATAAACACAGGACCAGGTGATGAATCCATGTATATTACGATTTGTTATATCACAATTATGTTACGTTCTCGCAAAGGTTTTCCTCCCTGCTGGGTATTGGTGCTTGTTAATTGGAAATTATTTTGTGTGATAGTTTTTTGTTTTGAAACATTCAACTGTAAAAGTGGGAGAGCTTACAGATTCGTCTCCAACTGATTCATGGTAATAAATTTCTCTAGTTTTTTTTTTTTGGTCGAAATAAATTTCTCTAGTTCATTGTCATATTTTACAGCCGTCGGAAACACGAAACTTGGTATCGAAAATAGTTTCTTTATTAGTTAGGAGTACAAATATGAAACTTTCTTCTTTGATTTCAAACTTAAAAACATAATCACGCTCAGGTGGTGGATTCTTTATTCTTGTTAATGAACAACACTAGCCAAGATTGATGTGTCTGGTCGACCATCCGATAATCTGTACTTCTTACAAAGGATTCTTATTTTGGCACCTCGGAAGTTGTCCTAAAGAGTTTGGTTTTGTGCCTTTGACTCTGTATTGGTAAAATTTAATAATTGTTTCATTGGTTTAATTATAAAAATTTTAAAATATTAATTTTTTTAATTTGGTTTGAACTTTTCTTCTTGTCGTTAAAAATTGATTTGTTTATTAATTCATAGATTAATTTTAGAAAATTAATAAGTTTTTATAAATTAAAATAAATAAATAAATTTTATTTAGTAATTTTTGATTAAAATTTAAAATTTTTAATAAATAAAGAATTTTTTATTATATTTTAAATTTTTTAATTTTATTCGATCTTTAATTAAGTTAAACTTTTTGAACTTAAATATTTATTTATATAATAATCTATAAATTATTTATTTAGAATAAATAAAACAATAATAACACCTAATAAAAGTTCCACTGATTTGTAGAATCTCCAAAAGTTTAGTAATAATTAACTTTATCGAACCCACAAGAAAAGAGAAAAAGACATAGAGAAATAATACAAAATAAAAATAAATAATAATAATAAGAAAAATAAAAATAATAATTATTAATTAACATTATATTATTTATTTCAAATGAATTAATCATCCTTCTCAAAGAGACAATATCTTCTGTTCAGTTTTATGTTATCTTATTCTGTCTCATAAATTTCAACAATTCATTTATGCGGGTCCCGCGTGAATCTCGCATAAATAAACGCGTGACCGCATAAATGAATGACTGAAATTTATGGGACAAAATAAGACACCATAAAACTGAACAAATGATCTAGACTTGTCCTCAAATAGGTACATAGGAAATTATTGTTTCCCTTGAAAAACAGCAATTGAATTAGAAATCAAAGCAGAAGTCTCCGGTGGAGACCGGCGGTGGTGGTCTAATCTGCCTTTTTCAATCCAGCCCATGAAGCGGGCTAAATGCAGAGAAAAGGTTACTTGTACCACGACCACACGGAATCAGAACATCATGGAAGATATTGACTTTTTTATTTAAAAAATAATTTAATAATTTTTATTTTTAAAAAATTCTTTTAATTTTTAGTTTTTGAAAAATAATTCTCTCGTACTTAATTATAAGCTTCAAAACAAGTCAACCACCGATAAAGTTATTCCTTTTTCACTAAAAAGTCACATGTTCAAGTCACAAAAATAATCTCTTTGTAAAAAAAATGGTTGCGAACATTATAACCCTCTCCAAACTCCTACTTAATTATTCCTTCGTTGATCCAAAATTTCAAAATTTGAAAAGTATTATGATCATTCAATAAGAAGGGTTTCATTTTTTCAAATAAACGATTTGAAAACTTATTGATTATAATAGTTGATTGCATAGCGGATCATTAATACAGATACTTAAAAATAATTATAAAATATACTTAATCTGAATTAAACCAATTAAATTCGACTCAAATTAATAATATATTATAATTATTTTAAATTATTAATTTAAGTCGAGTCAGATTTAAGAAATAATTTTAGCAACTACAAGTGAAATTTGATTAGTTTACGTTTTTGTATTTTGTAGTTATTTTTAATTGAAATTCTAAAAAATAAAAATTTCTAAAACTTTATAAGTTAAAATTTTTTAAAATTATAGAATGGTATATGTCTTTTATTCTATATTAGGAAAAAACATATTATTTGATTATGAACTTTTATTAAAAATCTAAGCAACATTTATAATTAATTTTGGTTAAATATATTTTTCAATTTTTGCTTATAATTAAATATAATCTTTTGTCAATTAAAGTATTGAAGAGTTTGTTAACAATAATTTGTAAGTTAATAAATATTTTTGAATTTTTATTGCATTTATAAATAAATAATTAAATACTTAAGTAAAAGTAAAATACAAAATATAAATAAACGAGCAAAATAAATTATACAAGTCCAGTTTTTATGAGTTAACGGTACACTTTAAATAAAAATAAAAAATAAAATAAAAAGAATTATAATATATGAATTACTTAAAAAAGAATTATAAAAATAAAATGCAGAAAAAGAGCCTTCTAGTGGTGGTCAGAACACGACCACTGAATACAACTCACAAAAAAGACCCATCCGCAATTAAAGGTGCGTGGCCAACAACCGCGCGGAACATGCTAACACTACTGGTCCACTAACCCATTCCCAAACCCCACGCGACACGATCCCACGTGCGCAGTCCTCAAGTTTCTACACTTTACTACGTACACAGATAAAATCGGATGTAAAAAGAAAATAAATATTGAAAGAGAGAGAGAGAGTGAGAGATTGAAACCGCAAAATCGAAATCGAAATCGAAATCGAAACAATAGCCAGAGGATCTAGGGTTCCCTTGGATCTCTCCTTTACGCGCCACTATACGTCTATCTATCCAATCTATATATATACATATATGTGTCTCGATATATATCGATTATTATCGTTTGCGGTTTGCGCTTCTTTTTTGAATTTTTTCTTTTTTTCGGGGGGTTTTTTCTATGCTTTGGATAGTCTAAATTTGTGGACATTTAGGCGATGTCAAATGGGGAAGGAATTGTAATTTTAAGATTTAGGGTTTCGAATCTTGTCGACCGCATTCGAACCCTAGTATCGGTCCATTGAAATCCCTTTAACTATCAGTGAGAAATTGGGGACTGAAAAAATTGAAGTCGGGAAATAAAAAAGCGGTTGTTTATGTATGTGCTTGTGGTTGTTGATCTGAAAATATGCGAGGATTGCAGAGATCAAAAAGAGTTTATTGGGCACCAGATGCCAATCTTTGTCAGGTAAAAACTGCAAATTCTTGGAGGAAATTATCGGTTTAATATGAGGGTTTATCACCTGTTTGGCAATTTTGTGTTGGTTTTTTGACGGAAAAAAAATTATCCAAATGAATCCAATAAAGATGAAAATGACTGCATCTTGGATTAACTGGGCTAATTGTTTTTGCTATTTAAGGATATTTTTGTTCTACCCATGATTTTAAGATATTATTTTGAAGATTGAAATTGCCTTATTTCTGCTTGGTATTATATCTAGTTTACTGCAACTCTTGATGGTACACTAGTGTTGTTTCACTCATACAATGTGTTATTATTTTACTGCTTTTGTATTTTGTCTGGTAATTGGATTTGTTCTTTGTTGGATTCCTAGTATAGGATATATTGCTTTCTACATGGATTCTGTTTTGCGGTGTTCAAATTTCGTACCTTCTTATAGTTGTTAAAAGTGGCATGCTTTTAACTGGTTGCAGATTTTAGTACTAGTAAAATTTGTTAAAAATGGCATGCTTTTAATTGGTTGCGGATTTTAGTACTAGTAAAATTGATGGAAAATCGGTAATATATATTAGGAGATAGTCAAGTAAATGACCACCTATGAATACTGAAGGTGATTTTCTTTATTGCTCCAGAATTTTCTTGTTATTTATGCTTATCTTGAGGAGAAATATCATAATAACAGCTTAATGGCATTGGATTTTAGAACTCTGCTGTCAGAGCCAACTTTCATGGTGAAAATTTAGGAACAAGAACAAATGCCATTTAATGCCATTGTTGTAGATGCTATCCGTGGCAATATTGTCTCTTTGTATGCTGAAATTCAGGTAGTGGCTGCATAAACTTTTCCATTTAATGCAGGAGCTAGATGCTTTTTTACCATACACTTATGAATTTAGAAGTAAAGCCTTTTTAGAGAAACTATAATATTGCACTAGAATTCAAGATATAAAACCTAGAAAATGTACATTGCTAACTGAAACCTATGTATAACCTAGAAAATATGCATTGCTAACTGAAACTTATGTGTACACAGACCAAGATGTTTCCTTTTTATGTCATCCTAGTTACTTGTAAGATTTTAGATATCAAGTTATCGTTGGATCGTCTCTTTTGTTTTAGAATTGAAAATTTATCAAATATGCTAAGTACTTCCACTCTCTATAAGTGAGCATTTCATAGAAGCTTTGGATGTAGATCTTCCAATCTGGCTGTTTTATTCTCCAATGCTCGTGGATTAGTAGATCTTTTTGTTTTTATGTACCATCTGCAATTTTACTAAGTACTAAAAGTGAACACCACCCATTATATTAGTGGGTTTGAAGGAAATTAGAAAGAAAATCTGTTTTTTGGTGTAAAATTTCTCACATTCTTTGAATCCCATAAAGTTTGTTGCTTCCTAGAGTTGCCTTCATTCACAACAAAAAATATTGGATAGTGCTTTGCATGTTGAAATTTGCAAGTTTGTTCGAATTGTATAGTTGAAAGTTTCGTCTACCTCATTGTTGTATTAAGCCTGCTCATGCGTTTGTAAGTTTCTGAAATGACAATTATATTCACCATTTGACAGTACATAATTCTTTAAATTCTGACTTGTGCAAGTTTGGTAGTGTTGGGAGCATTAGGTAAAAACTTTTCTTGTGTCCGTGCATTTGCGTTATTATTGAGGTTATCTTGGCAGCCTATTCATTTTCTGAATTTTTCCTTGCTAATGAAGTTATTTTTAGTGTAATATATTAATATAAGACTTCCTTTTGCATTCTCAATGAAAATAATCCAAAATGTTAAATTTTGATTCAGATGATAACAAGTTTTGTCATCCAAGGCAATGAAGAAAATATATATGCATCTGTACTTTTGCCTCCTTTCTTAGGGTCTTTGAGAGATTCCGGCTGTATGTGTGTTGCAGATATTATTAATTGCTTTGAGAGATTCTGGCTCTGTGTGTGTGTGTGTGTTTTGAGGGATTAAATCCAAAAGTACAGTTTATCCTATTATTCCTAAGCACGTCAAGGGTGTCTGCCTTCACGGTTGTTGTGATTGATGATCCTTGTCTATTTCTTTGGTTCATATGATGCTGATACAGGCATCCATTCTGTTAAACCTATTGACAAATTTAATAGAGATTCCGTATAGACTTTCAATATTTTCTCATTTTTAAGCATATTGAAGGAGAAAGTCTTAAATCTTCTAATATATATGATGTCTTTGATAGCTGAATGCTCAGCATTTCAACTCCTACTTTCAACAGGTAAGATTATTTCTTTCGGAGGAATCTCCTTCGCAAGTTGGATTTGGTGCTCAAGATCACCTCCAGGCAAAGCCATTGCACCATCCAAGTGGAACTGCAGGAGATGACTTTCTTCCTCCTGGCTTTGAAGGAGGTCATCCTCCTAAGCATTCACAGATTAGGTTGCCCGAAATCCCCCTAGTTAAATGGAGAGGTCCACCAAGGGTAAATCACAGTTTACTGTCTTTCATTCTGTTTAATTGCATTTTGAAAATTTTAGTTTTTAACTTATTAGGTCAAATTTTGTCTTGAAATAGAATTCAAGATATGAACGTTTGTATTACTATAACAGTTCATCTTAAACGCAACTTGGCGAGTGGTTGCCGGGGAGGAAAGTGAAGATGTGGAAGCCCAAAACCAGAGGGAGTTGAGAGTATTAGAAGCTGTTTATCCTCGGCCTTCTGTGATTCCTCCAAAGTTTGATACTTTTCTAGTTTTCTTGAAAATTTCTGCTGTTTCCATTTTTCCTTCGGCACTCATTCAAACTGAGAAGTTTTGTCTATTTACAGCCCCACATTTGCAGCGGATGTAGAAGACTCTCGCTATGATGATCACCAAGTTACTCTGATTCCTATCACTCCCATTGAAGATGAAGACACTGTTGAGACATCTTCTGATGGTCTAGAGCCTTGTAATGTTGCAATGAGCTCACACTCGCAGCTGTTGGCTTTTGGTGCTTTTCCTCATTGCAACACTCCTAACATACCAAATACCCCTGCAAATGAGAAACAGACAGCTGGAGTCCTTCATGGTGTTGAACCTGATGTAGTAACTGCAGCTTCTGCTGCATTCACTGCCATTAATAAACATAACGAGAATGGAGGATTGATAGATCATGACCTGCTCATCAAAATACTTAGCAACCCAAAAATGATTGAGAAATTGGTTTCAGATCATGGATCTGCGTCCAATCCCCCGAACATGGACAAGCCGTATGTCTCTAATGTCCTTTCCTCAGATTATCCACCTCCTACGGCTGCTTTAGATCCATCTCATGTGCGCATGAATCAGATAGAATCCAGTAAACCGTCCCCGCTAGCTGTTAATCCAAGTGCACCCTATTATGCACAAACTCCACCTGGCATGCCTCAAGGAATTCAAACTTCAGCTGTGCCTTCTGTTCCAGCTCCACCAGCAAAGGACATGAATTACTACAAAAAACTCATTGAACAACATGGAGGTGACAGACCAGAAGCTCCTCAGCCATTTGTTGGCCGTTACAACAATCCCCAAATAGGGAAAAACCAAGAACTACCGAATCCAAATCCGAAACCGAGGGACTCGAAGCCTAAGATTATGAAGCCTTGTATCTTTTTTAACAGTTCAAGAGGGTGTCGAAATGGAGCTAATTGTGCATACCAGCATGATGCTTCATCCCAGCAAAGGGTAACTAACGTGTCAGATGTGCCAAGTGGAAAGAGGATGAAAATGGATAGAGAGATTAGCAGTTAGTTTCAATCTTTTGCATATGTAGCTTTTGCAAATGAAAAGGGCCTAAAGTTCGCATCTTTTGGCTTTTTCTTCTCATCTTTTCTTTGCTTGCTTTATACTGCCCAATGGTTCTGCTATCTTCTGCTTGAAAGTTTTCAAGCTAGAATTTATGAGCAGAAAGCTTTTGTTGTTAAGGGGAAGTTTTGGATTTTTCAGGGAAGTAATCAGATTTTCCCTGTTCTGGGAGGTGTGTCTTGTTTTTTCCTTCATTTTCTTACAATCATATTCATATTTTATTATTATTTTTCTTTTCATCAAGAAAAAGTATATTCACTACAAAATTGCTTTCTGAAAAAACCCATTTAAAAAGAAAATTTGACCCTTTATTGTTTATTGTATTTCATTTCTCTAATACCTTGGGAGGAAAAATATTAATATTATAATGTTGGTATCATTGTTAAATTACTAATTCTGATATTATTATTATTAAATTATGTTATTCGAAGTTTTATTAATATCAAATTTAATTTATAATTATAAAAAATTCAAAATTTATAAAAATAGGCTAGTGATTCCTGGAGACTACATAACAAGCGATTACACCTCAATCCAAAATTCAATCGATTAAATTAATAAACTTCTTAAGTCTATAGATAAAAGTTAAATAAAATATAACGTTGTCTTAAGAAGTTATACTAAAAGTAATACGAGAATTGAACTTAATTTGCCAAACCTAATTATCAAATTGGAAGATAAATCGGTAAAACAAGAGGTTTAAGATATAAAAGATTCAATCGGTACTAAATTATTATAGAATTGACTAAAGATTAAATAAAATTAAAAAATTTGAAATATAATTAAAAGGGGCTGTTTTTACCTATTAAAAATTTTGAAATTTAATTGAAAAAAGAAATTTGTAAATAAAAATTAAGTAATTTATTTCAATTATTTATAGGAATTTATTAATTAACATAAAATAATTAATTTTTAATAATAAAATTTATTAGCATAAGCCCAATGGATCTCATTATTAGATATATATGACTTTAGCCCAAAATTAGATAAGGAGCATTTCAGAAACTCTGGTCTGAGAAGCAAAGTTGGCATTTTTATTTTGGAAGAGAAGAGAGACAGACAATGTTGAAGTTTCTGTCCAAGGTAAGGATCGAGTTCAATGCGTTAGACCCACGTTTAGCCTCGTGCATGGAGTTCTTAGCTCAGTGCAATTCTCGCAAGGCCAAGGAATCGAATCCTGCTTGCCAAGTCCTCGTCAAGCGCCGAACAGACGATCACCCTCCTCAGATCACCGTTACTTTCGTCAACGGCATCGAACAAGCCTTTGACGCCACAACTACCACCGCTCAGTCCATAAGGACCATGATTTTGGAAAAGGGTCAATTGCTCGAGACTGAGCAAATGTTCCGAGAAGCCGGGGAGAAGTGGCCTGTCATCATCCCTGAAGAAGAACTCCTGCAACATGCTGCTGGTACTAAGGTTAGTGTACTGGTTTTGTCTGCTAATTGAATGCTGTTTAGTCCGAATTGTGTGTTTTTATAATAACGACCCATTGATTCCATTTTGGCTGTACTTGAGATCCAAATGGTACTTTGTTTTGTTTGGATCTGTCCTCCTTTAATGTATTGTCACACTGACAATTCGTCGAACACTTGGTTGGCCCTTTTGCTTCTGTTTAAGCCATTTTACTTTTACCGGAGAGTCTTCTTACTCTTATGGGTAACTGAATGTTTTACTGTGCATGTTTCCGTATATGCAGCAAACTTGATCTTTGCTATTTTGGATTAGAAATCTTATCAAAACAAGGAGTAATCAAATGATTCAGCAGATGGTTTTCCCTTTTGCCTCACAATGAAGCTTCGTAATGAATCCTTCAAAAATGACAATATTCAAGCTTCCCCATTTAGAATTTAGTTGATATAACTTGAAGGGTTCATGAAGATTTGTTTTGTTGTTGGGCTTGTATGACTATCTGTTTCTGCTGCTAGTGTTAAGATGTTTGTTATTGAACTAAAGATTGAGCATGAACTAAGCAAGCACATAGAGGTTGTTCGTATAAGGGAATATTGAGCTGTACATTCTGTCTTTCCCCCCTTTTTTCTAAGACATTCTTTAGTGGATAGGTGCTGCTTTCCTCTTCTTTCACTCTCCTTTACTTTGTTTCTCTGTTGTGTTGGTCTCTTATGCCACTACTCTCTGTTTGCCCTTTCTATAATGATTATCATCTTTTCTTTTCTCCCTAGCCAAGAAAAGCTGAAGATAAGAAGCTGTAACCGAGCCTCGTCTGTTACGTTATTGCTCTGTGGTTAGGGAGGGGGTATCAGTCCTGCAAAAGACACTGTAGCAAACTTGAATGAGTGGTAGAATTTTCATTGATGGTCTTTTGATGTACAGTTGCTGAGAAAACAAGTTTCAGTTCACCGTAGAGGTGGTGTTCCGCTCTTACTCTTCATGAAATGAACTTAGATTTACTTGATAAGTATCCTTTTGATTGCATTGTCATAATAATTGAGCTTTTCTGTTGGGATTTTATCATCTCTTTTATAGTTACACCGGTCCAACGCTACCTTTAGAATATGCATCTCTTCTTCTTCCTTTTCATTTTTGTTGTTGATACTTCTTGAGTTGAGGTTACATGTTCTATAGTTGCAAGAAGTTGAAGCTAGGATTTGGAATCTGGAAATTCTAAGTGCAGAGGTTAAGAGCAATGTAGGATTTGAGATTTGATGGAGACCGTTGCTCTTGATAGTGATAGTCTCGATATTTTTCGTAATCGCTTCTATGTTTTTAAGCACTTGAACATGTTTTGTTTCTTGTGAAATTTGACTACGAATCCGTAATCAGAATCAGAATCTGACGATCGTAGTTCAAGTGGATTACACTAATCATTTTATTCAACATTCACATTCTTGTTGTATTGTTGAGAAATAGTGAGTTCTTTGCATCACAAGTCAAAGTACAATCTTCGAGATTCATATGAAGATGCAATAGGCCATTAGGTTCTACCGTTTGTTCTTACAGGGAAAGTAAGTGTTAAATTAATTTGAAACTGGTTAAATTGTTGATAATCATCAGGTAAAGTGGATCAGACTTTTGAGGTTGAAGCACTAGTTCCCAACAAGGCTTACATGTTTCTGTACAACCATGAAAACCCCAAAGACTTTATAAAAAGAGACTAGCTTGCCCAATTCTCCCCTTTTTATATGACAGAACTTGCAACATATTTTCTTTCATGATCTTCCCTTCTAATTCGGTTCAGATCAGACGTTATATCCATGATGATCTTTTCAGGCGAGTAATTTCCATCTAGACTTATTTTACATGATAAATTGACAAATTCCCCAGTATGATTGTGGTAGATTACCTTGCTTCTCTGCCCTGTGAACATATCTCTCTTTTTACAGGAAATTTGAACCTCCTTTGCCCTTCCAGATGTTAGAAGATACTTGCTATAGTTGCTAAAATTGCTTGTAAGTGGCATTTGAGGTGAACCTTATGCTTTTGACATATCCTGCCATTTATCAAGAAAAGATTTCACCAAAGCATACCTTGCAACTGGACATATTTGCAAAGTAGCCATATTGGACAAAAACGAACTTATCAAGGTTGAGAGTATGATAGCACTTGCTTGTGCCGATCCATGGGTAAATGACAACCAAATCTCATCTAACCTCATTACAAAACTCAAGCTCGCCGTTTACTCAGTCGCCATGAATTAGGTTCATGATATCTGTCATAAAGTGGTTCAATACGTTCCTGGCGCTTCCTTTTGCTCATTTTTGTAGGATCTGCAGCTTTGAAGAATCTAGGAGCGAGTTCAACAAGAAATTTAGGATCGACAACAGTAACCTCTCGCATGTATTCCTTGGTAGTCATAACCAGTTCATGGTAGATTACCCAGTCGGGTTGTCTCTGAAAAAGAGCACTGCTTGGATGTATATACACTGGTTGATTCTCAACTATGGTTCTGTAACCCTCCTGTGGATCTTTCCTGGCTGCATGGTAAAAGAATCCGGCTGTTATCGCTTTCCTAATTTTAGCGAAGTTCTTTCCAGCACTGACCACATCCAATTTATACCTGAGAAAACGATAGGTATATTAGCATCACAATTGACATAAAATGTGAAATGATACAGAACAAGAATCACATAGAACTATACATGAAAAAATGTAAATATAAAACATGAAATATCTAGCATTAAACTAGTACAACAAACTCAAGAAGATCCAGTTATCTTTAAGTAATCTGAAATACAGTGGGGGTAAGATCAGAGTGATAGGAAACACCAGTCCTTAATTAAAGAAAGAATCAGTCGAAACATTAGCAGTATCAAGTAAACATTTCCCCCATAGCCAGGAGCAGTCAAAACTATATTAAAGATAGAACTATCTTAGAACATGTAATCTCTAGTGCGAAATCTTCGGACCTCGGAGCAAGTCCTGTTTCTAATCGTCAAAGCATAAGCTATAGTGCAAGAAGAGAGATGGCGTCAAGAACGTTCTCAGATCTTAAGAATATAATCTATAGTAACTACATTGAAGACAGATTAAATTGAATAGAACAATCTGGCCCAAAAGTGCATTCACCAAGAAGAAATCAGTGAGCAGGCCGAAGCGAAATCATTGGAGCTTCACTAGTTCTGAAACATCTACTCATTATTCCTAAGACAAAATAATGAAGTCACTTAAAATTCAAACAGATGGTGTTATATTTGGCAAGGTTGCGCATATGGGAACTACAAGCTGTTGCAAACAACAGAACTCCTGTCCCAAAAACCATGATTAACAGTACTTAATACTGAAAACACGACTTAGTCACAAAGAGTCAAGGACGTTAGACCTGGCATGACGTGTAAGAAGATAAAACACACGTTAATTATGGTGTTATGCATAGAAAAATAATAATAAAGTACATGGAGTACCGTGAAAAGTCTCATGAACATACTTATCCATGATGGAGAGAAGCTGCTTTCTGACATCCTGAGCCCTCCTCAAGGACCGGGACTGAACAAAGTTCTCGAAACACCAAGGGCCAGAGAAGTTTTTGGCCTTCCATGCCTCGTATACAGCAAGTAAAGTCAAATGGTCACCCTCAGGCTGGAAAAATTTTGCCCTCTTTTGATCTGCTTGAGCTTGTTTTTCTCTAGGTCTGTAGAAGATGTTACCAGTTTGGATCATGGCAATAATTGTCAGTATCTCGTCACTACAACCCAGATCTACACTAGCTAGTAACATCTTAGATAATGGTGGATCCAGTGGAAATTCTGCCATTTTCCTCCCTAACTTGGTAAGAAGCCCCTCCTCATCAAGAGCTCCCAAGCTATAAAGCTTTTCCATGGCAGAAATGAGGGCTTGAGGTGAAGGTGGATCCATGAAATCAAAGGACAAGAGCTCATTAATTCCCATGGCCTTCATTGTTAGTATGGTAAATTCAAGATTAATTCTTTGGATTTCAGGAATTGTTGCAGGGGACATCTCATTACGATACGCACTTTCTGTGTACAGGCGATAACATTTTCCAGGCCCAGTACGACCTGCACGTCCAGCTCGTTGCTTTGCAGATGCTTGTGAAATTGGAGTTATAACCAAAGAATCAAGCCCTTGCTTTGGATTGTATACATTCTGCTTTGCAAAACCAGGATCAATTACATAAAAGATACCATCAATTGTCAAAGAAGCCTCGGCAATGTTGGTTGCCACAACCACTTTCCTCTTCCCAGGTGGGGCAGGTTCAAAAATCCTCGACTGCATTTCACTAGGAAGGGCACTATAAACAGGCAATATAATTAGCTCAGGGACATTCTTACCCAATCCTTTCATCCTATCATAGAGAGCTTGGCATGCAAAATCAATCTCCTCCTGACCAGTCAAGAAGAGAAGGATGTCTCCTTCAGGTTCTGTCAAATGGATTTGCAGGACTGTGATCAAAGATGCATCTAAGTAGTCACTTTCTGGCTGTTTGGTGTATAGTATCTCTACAGGAAACGTCCTCCCAGGAATAGTGAATATGTTACAGTTGAAGAAATATCCTGAAAATTTTTCTGCATCCAGAGTAGCAGATGTGACAATCAAGCGAAGGTCAGGTCTCCTTTTCACAAGCTGTTTAAGTAACCCAAAAAGCACATCAGTGTTGATGGTCCTCTCATGAGCTTCATCAAGCATTACAACTGAGTACTGTGAAAGATTCTCATCAATCAAAATCTCCCTAAGTAACATACCCTCTGTCATATACTTGATCACAGTATCTGGTCCAGTGCAATCCTCAAATCGAATGGCATACCCAACTTCTTCACCTAAACGACAACCAAACTCCTCAGCCACCCTTTTTGCAACAGACGTTGCAGCCACCCTACGAGGCTGCGTACACCCTATCTTGCCCCTTGTAGTATAACCTGCCTCTGCAAGATACTGTGTACCCTGTGTAGTCTTACCCGAACCTGTCTCACCAATAACAACCAGAACCTGATTATCATGGACAGCTTGAATTAATTCCTTCTTCAACTTGTAGATTGGCAAGCTCTGTCTCTGCTCCTGGATAGAAAGCTTTGACCTTTGTCCAAATGTCAATGCTTTCCCAAATGCATCCTTCTTCCATTCAGGCATGTCATAAGCTGATAAGCCAACACCTCTAAGCTCCTGTGCAAGATGCCGCTCACCAAACTCAGGCATTGGATCTTCCCAAGGACGATTAAGATCCTTCGGTATGGAATCAAGCATGGTTCTCTGTTGTTGTTCCCGCACTTCTCTCCTTTCTTTTATGAGAGCTGACTGAAGCGCTGCTGCACGGCTCAACGACCCTTCTGGATTCTTAAATATCTTCACAGGTGACATGTCAACAGAATATCTGCTCTGACCTTGCAAAAATTCTGGCTCATCCTCATTCAACTCAATCTCAAGCTCTTCCTCGGCTTCTTCTTCTTGATGAAGCATTCCATCTCCTTCATCATCAGACAACTCTTTCACACTGAGAACCCCAGAAGCAATAAGCTGTTTAGCTTCCCATTTCTCTGGTGAGCTCATTCTCTTCAAAGGTCTTCGAGAGTGAAAAGAATTATCTTCCTCCACAATCCTAATCCCAGAAAGTCCAGTCCTCGTGGCAGGCCCCTCCTTAGAATCTGAAGGATTAGTTCTAAAAGCATCATCATCAGAGCTTTTCTTCAATGGAAGCAAATCTCTACCAGTATTCTGATCAACATCCCTCATAGATAGACCCAATTTCTGACCTGACATTGAAATCACCTTAACATAAACCTCCTGATCACGCTTCACAACATCCTTGGCATTACCAACCCTCCTACTCGCTATCTGCGAAACATGAACCAAACCCTCCTTCCCTCTGAAATCAGTCAACTGCACAAAGCACCCTGAATCCATCACTCTTGAAACCCTGCCCTTGTAAACCATATATAACTCGGGCTCATGAGAATTGTAATGCACATTCTTCCTATCCCTTTCCCCTTCTCTATGCTCCTTTTCATATCGTTCCTCTTCGCTCCCATTTCTCCTATGCCTTTTTCTACTCCTATATTCCCCTCTATCATCATATTCTCTATCTCTACGCCTCTCATCTCTATCATACCTACTCCTATGTTTCTCTCTTTCTCTTTCTCTATCTCTGTCTCGATCCCTTTCTGGTCTATGCCTATTTTCGTCTTCCCTATCATCTTTTCTAACCCTCTCTTCAGCCTCCATCTCAAGTTCTCTTTCAAGCTCCTTCACTCTCGCCCTACCGTCCTCAATAGCAAGCGCCTTGAATTTAGATTTCTTACCATCGGAAACAACACTATCTTTCTTCGATTCCTTCTCGGACTTGGTCTTCGGTGGAAGAATGGCGTGAATGATGGTTAACAGTGTACGGACAAAGTAGTCGGGCATTTCGGCGCCGTTATCCTTCAATTTGGAGTCAAACTCATCCACAGTCTCGCAATTGCGACCCAATTCGGTGATGAATTCAGCCAACACTTTGTCCCCAAACCCTAAGTGAGTGTCCAACTCGCTACGGACCTTAGAGACGAGAGAGAGATACTCGAGCTTCTTCAAACTATCTTCGTGTTCCGATGAGGTATCCATTTGTTGCAGGCAACAATTCAAGATACCGAAGTCGCGGGTGGTAACAGTACAAGAGAATCAGCTAGTTATGGTACTTACTAAGGACACGTGTAAGGGTTAGATTAATGATGACTTTGTTACACTATTCGGGAATGTCGGGCTGGTATTGTTATAGCCCGAGTGGCAGAGTCTGTGAAGGACATGAATAAATAACAGAATACGATTCTCCTCCTTCTCTCCAATTCTTTCTGTTCTTTCTCTCTTTCTTCTTCTTCTTCTTCTTCTTCCTCTGATCACACCTACTAGCTCGACATGATTGAGCTCCCTATCCAATCAATCCAAATCGGGTTAATCCCTCTTTCACTTGCATCACCATTAGATCGACGTCGTAGAATGAGAGTAGCGTAATGCGTTAAAGTTTCTGATCCTTCGTGAGAAATTACATACACGGAAGTGTGCAATTTGGCAGGGTTCTTCTTCCTCCTGCAATGAGGGTTTGCAAATTGCTCCCAGAACCGACGCCGTATCTTATGAAGAGACATTGTAATTACTTTCTTTACGTTTTCAGCGTTACGCTAATTTTGGTCCGGTCGTTATTAATCAAATGTGATAGAATGTAATATTTACCTATTGTTTAACACGAGAGTTTTTTTTTTTTTTTGAAAAAAGAGAATAGCGGGGGCTCCCTTATTTTCCGAACGCCTAATTCAAGATACAGAGATATTATCTCTAGTGCATAAAATATCCTTACAGTCCGAAACTATAAGACCAAAATAAGAAAAGTCCAAAGACTTGGAGTTTAAAGCATAGAAAAGGAGCTGATTATTAGTAAAAATTGAACCTGCTTGTAGCATACCATCACAAGCAAACAACAAGTACTACCGAAGAGCAAGCGCCTCCGCCATCGCGGGACCTTCATTGCCTTCCTCATAGCCAGAAACTGCCAATGAAAAGGAGTCTTCTCCATCTTCAAATAAAATGTCAACACCAAGGAGGCCAACATCTGCAAATATTGAGCCATCAATAAAAGCCAACTAACTAGAGGACGGCGTCATTACTGTTGCCGTCCGAAAACACAACGGTAAATTGAGAGCAACATTCAGGGGAGTTCCGGCGGGCATCAACTCCTTAAAGTCTGAATAGTAAGAAATAGCTTGGGTATGAATATAGTTTGGCGTAACTCGTTTATCATGCCATAGTTTTTCATTCCTTGCCAACCATAGCTTCCATGCCTGAATACCGACTCTAGCGGCACGATCCCTTCCTGTTGTCTCAAGGACATAGGCAAAAAAGTCCTGAAAAGATGACAAAGAGGATGTTAGAACAAAGTCCGCTAACCTCCATAACTTCCTAGCCATAGGACATTCAAGAAGCACATGCTTCATGGATTCATTATCATGGCAAAACAAGTAATGCAAGTCAACATCCACTCCTCGATGTTGCAAATTATCTTTAGTTGGTAACACGCCATGACAACACTGCCATAGGAAGTCACACACTTTTGGG
>JANKOD010000006.1:1382796-1395348 GCA_026284645.1 Erythroxylum acuminatum | reverse complement strand
TGTTGGGTCGGGCTAGAGCCTAGGCGAGTCCAGTTCCGCCTAACTAATAGGAATGGTGAAATAAAAAAATAAAAATAAAAAATGAAATAAATTGGTCTGATAAAGGAATGAATCGAATTCTATAATTAATTGGGTCAAATCTACAGAATTTTCAAAGTTAACGAAGTGAGATTGGGCTTTTTTACTATTTGGGTCAGCCTCTTATTGAACTTATAAGATTGAAACTCCATCTGGGTTTCAATTGTTTTCCGGGTTAGGAACTTTTTGTGATTGGTTTCTTGTCTGATGTTCTTCAGATATTAACTTTTCTTGTTGTAAATCAACGGAATAAGTTCGGTTCTGACCAAATTTAAGTTTGGGTTTGAGAGACAAAATTAACATGTTGAAATAAATTTTAAATTTAGGAAAAAAATCACCTGAAACAATACTGTTTATATCATTTCGCTCTTAAATTTAAGAAACGGGCAAATCGACATCACATTATTTTATTTTATTTTGACAACAACATCGTTTTAATGACTTAAACAAATTTGGACCACACTCTTACGGATTGCTAGTGTGGCCCGACCATAAGATAAGTGATTTTAATTTTAAAAGATTTAACTGATATTAGATAGGGTTCTGCAATCTGCATTACTCAACCTTAAATGTTCTGTTTTCTAGAATCGTAACACTATTATTACTAATGTTTTAAAAACTGGTTCAGAAGTTAAATCTGTAAGATAAGAAGTTTAACCCTTAAAAGGTTCAACTTATATTAGATCGTTACAAAATCGATTAAAGATGAAATAAAATTGAAGAATCTGAAATATGATTGAACAAAACTTTCTTACTCATCAAATTTAATTGGAAAAGAAAACAATTAGATAAAAATGAATTAATTTACGAAAACTAACCGATTATTTAATAAATTAATCCGTTTTTAATAACACGAACTATTAAAGTAAATTGAAACGCAAAAATAAAAACTGAACTAAAACATTGATCGATTCAAAGTTTTTACTATTAAACTGACCAAATCGGTTTAATTTTTTAATCATTAATTATTACCGGTACCCTCAAATAATAGCGACTAAATTATTATTGTTTAAAGAAAAAGATGGATTTTTGAAAGGACTTAAGAAAAAATTAGAACAGACCTAACAAATTCAAATGAATCTATATATATAATCATGGGCATTATATTTAATTTGTGATTTTAATATAAACTCCGTATTTATATATATTTCACTTCAGAACAATGTCAGCTTATGAATTTCCAATAAAACGAAATCATTACAACAGAAAAATCCTCGTTGGTTTGAAGATCAGAGATTGCATAAACCAGTCTAATAGATCAGAGGGCAAGCTTGCTGTTCATCAGTCTCAATCAAAAACCATCGATTCGGTGATTCTCCATAAGAACAACCTGTGAATAACAGCTAAGGTTGTACACATGTCGATAAACCCAGGCCTCTTCTCCCTGAGATTTGGTAAGTCTTATTCTGTTAATCATACGTCTAGAGCATCATCATCTAGTGTTGGTTGGTCAATCATTTCTGTAGAGATTTGGATGTGCAGAAACAGTACGTACATTCCATTTTTAGCATGCACTTATGATTGATCACAAAAGTGTTAAGTAAGGTCTAGCTAGGGTTTCTTTCATTTAACCATCTCGTGTTCGTTCATGGGACCTTCTCATGGATCTGTTGACAATATAACATCATTCACGTGTATAAAAATATACAAAAGACGATGACCAAGATCGCGATTTAGGTGGAATTGATCTTTAATCATTGTTAGATGTGAAGGGGTTGGAGAAGATAGGGTTTTCCAAGTTGGTGAATGATTCTCAGTTCCTGCCAACTCTTCCCATGTGAAGGGTTTTGCTTATTCTAATCAGAAGAGTAGAGACGAAGGAGAAGGTGACGAACTTTTCCGTATAATCCGGTGTCGTAACATGATGGATAATATGGAACCTAAAAGCATACAACTTTAGCTTTACTATCATCAATATTGTCTTTTTTTCTTTCACGCGTGATGATAAAACGATATTGTCGTCAGTTAAGATGGAATGTTTGTATACATATCTGACATACCGAACGGGGAAGATCTTTTAGGAGGGATTAATTCCTGTATTACTGTGTACTCGAGATCATCTATCCATTTATTAATATCTTTTAGGAGGGATCAATTCTCTTATTTCTGTTTTCGTGTGTCATCCTGTACTTAAGATTATCGATCCATCCATTAAAATAAATTTAAGAGGGATCAATCCCCTTGTTTCCAATAAAAGGATAGATGGTCTCGAGCACAGGGTGACACACGAAAACGAAACAACTACCCTTTACCCCTTTTAAGAATGCTTAGTTGATTTCCGATAGCACTGATTATAGGTAAGGAAATAGCTTCTTTTCTTATCATATTCTATTAATTTTTATTTATTTTTATTTAAAAATGACCTAATACAACATCATTTTAGATGCATGAATATGAAGAACAAAAAAATATATAACTAAAGAACAATTAAACAGAAATAAATAATGATTAAAAAACTCAACTCATTCAACTTTTAAAATCTTGGACAGTTTAATTTTTTCAGTTCAATTATTAATTTTTCGGTTCAATTTGCTTTAATAACTCTTTTTTTAAACTAATGTATTTGTTAATTAATCAGACAATTTTTATTAATTAATAAATTCTTATAAACTAAAATAATTTAATTAATTTTTTAAAGAAACTTCACAATTTTTGATAAATAAGGAGAATCTCTTTTAATTATATTTTAAGTTCTTTAATTTATTCAATGTCGGTTTTATAGCTGTATGATATCGATTAAACCTTTTAAGCTTTAACCCTCATATCTTACCAGTAGTTCGGTTTTTAAAACATTAGAAATAAATGATAATTTTTAAATATAAAAGCAAAAAGGAAAAAAATCTAAGAATTCAATGTAATTAATCTAAAAAATTACATCTCATCAAGTGATTAATAAGTAAGTTTTTGTTTATGAGTTTTTTTAAAAAAAACTCTCTTGGTGCTTTAAGTTGATCCTGATCGTCTGATAAGATACAATTATATACTAATCATTCATGCGATTAAATAAATATGAATGTGAACATATAAATTTATTAATATGAATTAGTTGTTATATGGTAGAAAAATCAACGTTATCTCATAATTATATAGTATTTTCAATCAATGCATCGATTAATTTAATTAAAAAGTCAAGGTTGCGTTAAGATCCTAATTAATTTGACGCATATTAAGCAATCAACGTCAAATCAGTTCCAATCATTAGTTTTTTTTTTTTAAATAAAAGTTCCAATCATTAGTTGTAATTAAGAATTAAAACCCAAAAACAAGGGGAACAATTAGGTAGGAGTAAAAAACTTAATTTAGTAGACCGATTTAACCGTAAAAATTTAAACTAAAAATATCAATCGATCGGGTCCAAGTTTGGGTTGGGATAGGTCAGCCCATGACTTCGCCCGACTATGGGTTGACTGGCTCATGACCTGATTGGCCACTAGGGGGTCTGACCAATTCGGCTCACCTTATATATATTTAATTAAAAATGTCATAAACGACGTCATTTTTTATAAAACGATATCGTTTTTTAAGTAACGGTCATGTCCCGACCCGACTTTGACCTGTGATCTGACAACTTGGGCCAAAATCAGGTCAGGTTAGGTCAAAATTGTCATCCTCAACTTGAATTATCTAACTATTCGATTTAATTTTCAATTTTTAGGTTCGATTTATTTAAATAATTCTTATTGTTAAAAATCGATCAGTTTATTATTTAATTAAATAATTTCTATAAATTGATAAGTTTTTTTAGATTAAAATAAATAAATTAATTTTATTTAACATTTCCTTTTTTCAATTAAACTTCAAATTCTTAAATAGGCATAAACAATCTCCTTCAATCATATTTCAAACTCTTTAATTTTATTTAACGTTTATTTGATTTTATTACAGTTTAATATTAGTTGAATCTTTAAAACTTTAGGTATCTCGTTTTACTAATTTAACTTTCGGTTCGATTTTTAAAAACACTTATAATTAGCACTTGAAGAGTAATTTCACTTCGAAATCCTAATGCCCACAAAACCTCGTCCATATAAAATATAATTTATCTTAATCTGCTCGCTCTAAAGAGACGTTGATATGTATTATCCTGCCCTTAATTATGTAATTAAGACTACAAATCTATGATTCGTTGGCAGTTGTTAGTTAATTGCTTTCTAGAGAGAACGGGGCCTGTAAAAGAACATAGCACAGCTAATCTATGTATTAAATTTTAGCTTTTGACTTTCATTTTCTATATTGTTCTAAATCTTCAATGGAGTTTAGAGTTCCTTTAGTTCAAATTGCAATTTTAGGTAACAAAAATGGAATAAAGCTTTAAATTTAGACACTTATTATGTCTGATAAATCCTTATTATTTTTTAATAACTAAAAGATTACGCTCGTCAAGTAATTTGAACGGTACGACAATTGGCCAAACTAGGGTTTTCTTAATTGGATCTCGGGTTAGTCCCGATCTATCTCCAACTAAAAAAAGACGTTGTTTTATAGATTTAGACTGGTTCAAGACTCAATTAAAAAAAGACCTTATTTTATACTTTTAATTTAAATAATTGACTAGATTGTCCAATAAAAAATAGTCCATTTAAAAATCAAATCTATGTAGCCAATTTAATATTAAAAAGTAAAAACTTTAAATTAGGTAGTTTTTAGTTTAGTTTATAATTTTTTATTTTGGTTTATCTTAATTATAAAAAACTAACATATTTATTAATCAATCGATCGATTTTATAAACTAATCAATTTTTGTAAGTTAAAATGAAATAATTAATTTTTATTAACTATATTTTTAATTAAACTTCAACTTTTTAGCTAATTAAGAATAATCGCCTTTTTCAAATTTTATTTTAAAATTTAAAATTTTGTTTAAGTTTTATTATATATAAATTTTACGGTAATTTAATACTGTCTGAATTTTAAATCTTAAATTTATTATCTTATTAGTTTAGTTTTTAATTTTATTTTTAAAATATAAAAAACATCAATTTTAGTCTTACGATGTCCATGTGCAGATTTTGATGTCAAAAAGTAAACTATATGCTTATATGTATTTATGATTCCATTATATACTATTCAAGGCTCTGGACTGGAGCATATGCGAGACTGAATGGGCTAAATTGCAAGGCTATATGCTTAATAAGATTCTCAAGTCACCGCCCTGTCCAGCTACCAAAAAGGCTGGAACAAGAAGACTGTCTTCTGCTTTCTAGGCTGTGTTATGCGTTGACACTTTCGTATATATTTGTACTTTTATTACACACCTTGTAAGAAAGTATGAAACCAAGACATATAATAGTTTGGTACGAAAGGTATTTGACTATCTCAAATACAGGTTAGAATTATAAGTTTTAAAATAGGACTAAATTGAAAAAACTTAAAATTTCTCCTTTGTAAAATAATAACTATTTATTCATAAAGAAAGATTAAAAAAATTTTATAATTAATTTAATAAATAATAAAATATACAAATAAAAATTTATTAAATAAAAAATTTATGTCATTTAACTTATACAAAGTGATTATAGATTATTGGTAATGTTGTCGCTTGCAACCAAATTAATACTAACTCTAATAATGAAATATGTAGTTAGTGAAGAATTGAGATTGGTATCACGAAGAATCTATTGGTAAGTGTTGTACGAGTTGAAAACTAAAACAACTTGGAGGGGGTTGAACAATGACAAAAATTGGAAATAAACGAAAATATTCAAATCTAGAAAATTAATAACGACCCTTGGTTTTGAGTCACCTGCATTATCAAACTAATATGGATCATCGATATAAAATTAAGTCCATTAATAAATACTCATTGAGTAATGCTCTCTCTTAAGATTAAATGAATAGAAAAATGTATTCTAAACACTCTTATTAGTCAACAACTTAGATACGACCTTACGTTTGATTGATTAATAGTTTTAAGAACTAAGAGGACCAGTGAGCAAAACAATACACATATGATATGTATTTAATCTAGATAAGTATCTTTCTTAGAATTCCAATCCCTAATGTAAAGATGGTAATCATAATTGCCACTTTAGATTAACAAAATTGAGCATCAAATCCTACTAATCTGGCTGTAAATTAAATCAATCAATTCCTAGTTGCGCACTTTAGAGAACAATCAATTCAATCATAACAAGCAATGCGGAACACACTTAATATTCATCAATGAAATAATAAACTTTATTCAAAAAAATCTCACACATACTAGATAATAACGTGGTTCCCTTCAACAAAGAAGAAGGATTTAACTACTCATAACAGAGGAAAAACCCAACAGAAAAATAACAGAACACATAGTCTCCATATCTACAATTTTCCAGAAAATATAAAAACTTCCCCAAAAACTAGAAGAACCATAACAAAAAAACGTAAAAAAATGATGTAACTAGCAATGTCCTCTCTTCTCTCTTATCGTTACCTTATTAGATACACCTCTCCTCCAAATCAGGCAACAGATCACCCACCTAAAGACAATAACTTGATTCCCAAAATAATTAAAATGGAAGGAATTTCATCATCAGCTATAGATAATCACTAGGTAAGGACTTATTAACCAAAAAAATTACAATGTTAACATACCATGGAATTACTTGTTAGATTGCAAAGAGACTTTTATCTGAAAATTCATCTTGGAGAACATCGTATGTATTCGTTGGAGTGATCCAGTTGAGATGATCAGCCACCAAAATTTCAGCTCCTTTCTTGTCGCGTATTTCCAACTCAAATTCTTATAGTCGTTAAGTGTCATGGAGTCATAGTAAATGACATGAGGTACTTTGTCCACTTTTTGGCCCAAAACTACTCCAACTGTATAATCCGAGACATTGCACATTAGTTCGAAGGGAATGTCCCATTTTGATGGCTAAATAATCGGAGTTGTAGTGAGTTGTTCCTTTAGTTCCTCAAATGCAATCTTGTATGACTCATCAAAATCAAATTTCACGTCTTTTCGGAGTATTCTACACATGAGTTGCGCAATCTTCGAAAAATCTTTGATAAATTGCTGATAGAATCCTGCATGACTAAGAAAAGAATGAACTTCTCGCACAGTTGTGGGGTAAGGTAAAGATCTGATAACATCTATCTTAGCCTTATCAACCTCAATTTCCTTATATGAGACTGTATGACCCAAAACTATGCCTTGATCAACCATAAAACGCAATTTTACATAATTTAAAATTAAATTAGTCTTAATACAATGTTTAAGCATTTTCTTAAGGTTGATATTGCATCTTTTAAAAGATTCTGCATAAACCGTAAAGTCATTGATGAAAACTTCCATATAATTTTCCATTAGATTAGAGAAAATACTCACTATATACCTTTGAAATTTCGCTGGTGCATTACACAATCCAAATGACATTCTTCAGTAGGCAAAGGTGCCGAATGGACATGTGAAGGTTGTTTTACTCTTGGTACTTTAGTGCAACCAAAATCTGGTGATAACCTGAATAACCATCTAAACAGCAATAGTGAGATTTACTTGCAAGTCTTTCAAGCATTTAATCAATAAACAGAAGAGGAAAATGATCTTTTCTAGTAACCAAATTTAGCTTACTATAATTTATGCAAACTCTCCACTCATTTTAAATACAAGTGGGTATTAACTCACCATCACTATTTTCTATTACAGTTACCACAGCTTTCTTTGAAACTACGTGGACCGAACTTACCCAGTTGCTATCTAAAATAGGATAAATAATTCCAACATAAAAAAGCTTCAAGATTTCCTTTTTCACTACTTCCATTTTGGGTGGATTAAAACGATATTGAGGTTGCCTTATCTCCTTGGCTTCATCTTCCATCAAGATTCGGTGCATACAAATGGTGGGACTAATGTCTTTTAAATCAGCCACTGTCCATCCGAAGGCTTCCTTGTGTTGTCTTAGCACTTGAATCAATTGATTTTCCTGCAAAAGAGTGAGTTTATTTGAGATAATAGCAGGTAATGTATCATGCTCACCCAAAAATATGTATTTTAGATGGTTGGGCAAACTCTTCAACTCTAATGTAGGTGGTTGAATCAATGAAGGTAGTAGCTTGGAGTTGTTTCGAGACAGCTCCATGTAAGGCAATTGCTTTATTAATTGCTTGGTTTTCTCCAAATGAAAAAACAACACTTCAAGTTTATGGTTGGGCAATAACGTCTCAGTAATTGCTTGCCACTGTAACGTATCTCCCACCTCCAAAATTGTTTCAAGTTCATCTCTTCCACTTAGTGATGAATTTTCTTGTGCCCAAGTGTCAATAAAATCCACAAAAACAAGTTGTTCATCATTCGGATATTTAGTGGCATTGTATATATTAAATTTAATCAATTCACCATCAAATTCTATACTCAATGATCCATCATGAACATCAATTTTTGTTCTAGTGGTTTTCAAGAACGACCTTCCAAATAAAATTAGAGTTGAAGAGAATACATCATCACTCCCTATCTACAAAATATTGAAATCAACTGGAAAAAAGCATTTCACCCACTTGAAGATATCCTCTATCGCACCCTTTGGATAAGCATCTGAACGATTCGCTAATTGAATCACTACATTCGTTTCTTTTAATGGTCCTACGTTTAAAGACTTATAAACATCATAAGGCATGACATTTATTGATTTACCTAAATCTAACATAACTTTTTCAATTATCAAATCACCAATTTTACAAGGAATAGTGAACCTGGGTCTTGACATTTTGGTGGTAGCTTTTTCTTTTGTAGTATGGCTAAAGCATTCTCTCCCATTTACATTTCTCATCAAATTTCAATTTTCGTTTTGAAGTGTCAAGTTCCTTAAAAAAATTTACCATAACGAGGGATTTGTTTAATGGCATCAAACAAAGGAATGTTTACCTAGACTTTTCGGAAAGTCTCCCATATTTCTTTCTCTAGCTCCTCTTTCCTTGCCTTGGTGAATCGACTAGGAAAAAGGGGTTGTACAACAAAATTCTGCATAAATGAATGCATCTTTTCTAGCTAATTAGGTGATACCTTTTTTGCTTCTTCGATTTGCCTCGTGAAGATTTTTGGAGATGGTTCCTTCAATTCCTTACCACTCCGTAACATTACAACATTGGAACTTTGTTTGGGATTAATTTCTGTTTGAGCTGGAAACTTTTCACAATTTTGTGCCTCCATCTGATTGATGGTTGTTGTCATTTGGCTCAATTGATTTTTAAGATTTTGAATACTAGCTTGATTATCTTGCTGAAATGTCATGGTGTTAGTGGCTAAAGATTTAACTATATCTTCTAAAGAAGACTTACCTTTGGAATTGGGTGTCATTTGTTGATGTTGTCTAGGAATATATGGTTGCTTATATAGTTGGAAATTTGCAGTAGCTTGCTATCCTTAGAGTTCCCATAATGCAAATTTGGATGATCGCACCAGCCCAGATTATAGGTGCTAGAGAATGGGTCATAATTCCTTTGATTTTGCCCAGCAAATCCCCCCAAGACATTGACCTGTTTTGCACTTTCTTCCTGCAAAACTGGACATGCGTCAATGGAGTGTCCCAACATCGAACATATTCCACATGCCATTGCTTCTTCATTCTTGGTAACTGCAAGTTGCCTCGTCAAAGATTTAAGATCATCTAATCTCTTCTCCAACGCTGTCATATTCATCTTATTTACTTGTTTTGAACTATGGCCAGAACGTATCCCGAATTGTTATGTATTGGAAGCCATATTCGCTATCAATTCTTTTGCACCTGTCGGTGTTTTGTTAACCAAAGCTCCACCGCTTGTAGCATCGATCATACTACTGTCTGTAAGCCAAAGACCTTCATAGAAGTATTGAATCAACAATTGATCATTTATTTGGTGATGGGGACAGCTAGCTCAAAGCTTCTTAAATCTTTCCCAATATTTATATAATGTCTCCCCCGTGTGTTGTCAAATGCCACAAATTTCTTTTATGATATTGGCAGCTCTTGGTGCTGGAAAATATTTTTCAAAGAAGAGTCTCTTCATTTCAGCCCATGTTTGCAAGTTTTCCTCAGCTGAATAATACAACCAATATTGAGCATCATCTCTGAAAGAAAATGGGAAGGCTCTTAGTTTGATTTGCTCCTCAGTCACATTCGTAGGCTTCATACCCATACAAACCACATCAAATCCCTTCAAATGTTTGTAAGGATCCTCTCCCGGTAGACCTCGAAAAATAAGTAATAAATGAATCAACCCTGACTTCAGTTCAAAGGTATTGTTGTCCCCAAAATTCGAAAAATTGATGCAATTGGGCGATTGTGCATTCATATGGGCATCTAGTTCACGAAGAGTGCGATTTGCAACCATCTTTTCCTTTTTTAGCACTTGTTGTCTCTGTTTTGTTTGTTTTTGCAACCTCCTGGTCATCTTTTCTATCTCTAAATCGAATAGCAATTAAGTTGTCTTGTCTACTCTTGTAACATACATATACCGTCAAGAAATCCATGACAACGGCGCCATATTTTGGAAATGTTGTCACCTGCAACAAAATTAATACCAACTCTAATAATGAAATATGTAATTACTGAAGAGATGAGATCATTTCCACGAGGAATCTATTGATAAATGTTATACAAGTTGAAAATTGAAACAAATTGGAGGGGGTTGAATTAACGTGATTTTAAGAAATTGGAATTAATTGAAAATATTCAGATATGGAAAATTAATAACAAACCTTAGTTTTGGGTCACCTACGTTATCAAACTTATATGGATCATCGATATAAAATTAAGTCCATTAATAAATACTCATTGAGTGATGTTCTTTCTTAAGATTAAATGAATAGAAACATGTATTCTAAGCACTCTTATTAGTCAACAACTTAGATATGATCAAGTTTGATTGATTAATAGCTTTAAGAATTAAGAGGACCAGTGAGCAAGATAATACACATATGATATGTATTTAATCTAGATAAGTATCTTTCTTATAATTTCCAATCCCTAACGTACAGATGGTAATCCTAACTACCGCTTTAGATTAGCAAAACTGAACGTCAAATCTACTAATTTGGCTGTTTTAAATCAATCAATTCTTAATTGCGCGCCCTAGAGATCAATTAATTCAATCATAAAAAGTAATACGGAAGACATTTAATATTCATCAATGAAATAAACTTTATTAAAAAAATCTCACACATACTAGAGGATAACGTGGTTTCCTTCAACCAAGAAGAAGGTTTAGTTACTCATAACAGAGGTAAAACCCAACAAAAACGTAAAAGATGATGTAAGTAGCAGTGTCTTCTTTTCTCTCTTATCGTTATCTTATCAAATACACCTCTCCTCCAAATCAGGTAGCAGATCCCCCCACCTAAAGACAACAACTTGATTCCCAAATTAATTAAAATGCTAGGTGTATCGAATATTTTTTCAAATCAGATTCTATAGTGAATCTTTTTTCTTGCACATGCTCACGCTTAGCCAATTATTATTTTGCCATTTGAAAATTCGAATTGCCTTTACTTTTGTTGCTTCTTTTTTATTCAAATTCTTCTTCCATGTGTTGAAAATCATCAAAAAATAATTAAGAAACAAATTCGTTAATTTTAAATAAAAATTTTAACACGTTGAAGAGATTTATATCCGAAGTTAGCACAAAAATAACAACTTATCAATTATGTAATTGAATATATTAGTTTAATATAATCATATTTAATACTTTTTAAAATTTATGTATTGATATTCATATTGTATTTTTTAATATATACATATGAAAAATATCATAATAACTTTAAATATGAAAAGATAATATTTGAAATTTAATTTATTTTAATTTATAAAAAAATATGTGAGAATAATATTAATAAAAATATTTTTATATCAAATTTATGCTATTATAATTTCTTAGGATATGATTGAAGTAAAGTAAAAAAATTATATAACATATTATATTGAAGAATTATTTTGTAATTTTACAAAATTTATAATTTTAAAAAATTATCATTTATGTATTGGTATTATACCAAATTTGACAAGATAATCGTAACATTGGACGAGTCAAGTCGAACTAGATAAATTTTGTCATCTAGATTCTTCTAAACTCGAGATCTTTTCGCTATCGAGCCGATAGAAATTTAATCTGTTAATTTCAAATTGAGTCGAGCGGATAAATCTTTCCATATCTAGTCTTCTCTTTTGGTTGCACACGCATGATGACGGCGAGCTGCAAGTTACAGTGATAAAAAATTGAACCGGTTAATCCAAAGGGTGTAGAGTGGTAGGGACTCATCCATCCTTAACCAAAGATCAGGGGTTCGATTATTGACTTTGGGTATGGAGCAGCCTTAAATCCTTGGGCCAGCTATCCCACCCTGTAAGGTGCCTACAAACCAGCGAGGGGATTAGTCACTGGATCCGCCAGTGCATACCCTGGTCTAAAACAAAAAAAGAAAAGAACCGGTTTGATTAATTTAACCGTATAAAGCTTGAATTGATTAACTTTTAAATTTAGTTTTTATCTTTCGGTTCAACATATTTTAATAACTTTTGT
>JANKOD010000006.1:1337586-1347896 GCA_026284645.1 Erythroxylum acuminatum | reverse complement strand
GAATATTTTTAAATAATTATCACTAAACCAACACCCAATTGTGCATAAACCAACACCCAGCGCATAAGAAAGGTTGTTTCTGTAACTTAAATCTATTATCTTGTGTCACAAAGAAACAACACTACCGGTGTTGAATGGTCGTTTCCTCACAATAGCTTAAGCTTTTGTGTGAGGCCAATTTAATTGAATTTATATATTCACTAATACACCCTCTCAAGTAAAAGCCCTTTGGACTTGAAACTTGCACAAGCTTACTCTACCTTGTGCTGAATAATAAGTGGGTGGTAGGATTTAAACTTACGACCACTTTGTCACAAAGGCTCTGATACCATGTTAAAACCAATTAAGTTGGCCTCACACACATGCTTAAGCTATTGTGGTGAAACGATCATTTAACATGGTATCAAAACCAGTTTGTCTCGATGGTTTGAAGTGGTGCCCGGTTATGTCCCTTTGCCTAATCAGATGTCCAGTCCTGCTTTGGACTGATGGGGATGTGTCAAGAATCTCACATTGGACAATTATGAGGGCCTTCAAGAATTTATAATAGTGTGCAAACCTTTCCCTTTTGAATTAGTTTTTAAGAACGAGTCGGTCCTTTGTGACAATCGGTTGTTCTACAACTCACTCTCTTGTTTTTCTTATTTGTACAAAACTCTAAAAACCGCTTTAGTTGTTTGGTTTTGACTCTGAAGAATAATTAGAACACTTCTATATAATTCTTATTTTTTTAGTGAAGGTGAAACAAGGACAGCTACGGATTATTATAATAGAACTCTGTCTGAATGTACGAACGTGGAAAGAAAACAAAACAAGACAAAACTAAAACTATCGCCAACCGTAAGTTACTAGTTGAATCTGAGAAACACCATTCTATTCTTTTTTTTTCCACTATTATGCATGTGAACTTTGTCTCCACTTTCAATCCTGCATTTGTCCCTTCTTCTCCAAAGAATAACACAAGATCCTAATCTTGACCGATAATCCGATATCTTTATAGAAAGGATACTCACCTAATATTTTTTTACTTATTTATTCTTTAATTTGCATCATTCTTTCATTATCATATGCATGTAGGTATGTAAGAAATAACTTCTCTATTATATAGAGATAAGGTTGCGTATTACCAAATCTCTTCAGACTTCGTTTTATTGCGAGACTTTAAACTAGATATGATGATGACAATGAAAAGATATGAAATTGGCGTTATAGTTTACTTAAGGGATAACAAATTAAAAAATAATCAACCTTTTAAAAATTTACAATTTTCGTATCAAAATTTTTAATGTAATGATTAACCATTAAAACTTGTATGGACCAAGTTAAGGGGTTGTTTTTTTTTCCTGATATGTTGTGTTCACCAAATATCACGTATGGATCTTTTATCCCACTTTTATTTTCTAGCACTTTCTCAGCTTATTGACAAATAAATTCGTCAAGAATATTCTACAATAAAATGCTGTTCACTTGACAAATGTAATATTCAAAAATATTATCAACGAATGACAGAAAGCTACTATCTCTTGTTCGAAAAGGTTGAGCCCCAACTCTAAGGGCCCCCAGTCGCAGGTCTGACCACCGCTGGAGGATTGAATCACGGTCTGATCCTGAGCAGCCCCCTAACAGAGTGGTCCATTTTAATTTGCGATATATTTTTATCTCATCAAATTAACATCATTTCATCCATTCAAAAGATAGTATATTTCTTTCATTTGTTGGTAATGCTTTTAAATATCGCTTTTGTCAAGTGAATAGTATTTCATTGCAAAAGTATTCTAGACAGATCTACTTGTCAATAAGGTAAAAGTCACCAAAGAGTGTTAAGCAAGATCGAGGCAATTGGGGACCAGGGTTATATGTAATCTGTACGTTTCAGGTGACTTAGCTTCTGGTCCTGTGTGAGTAATTAATATGAATACCGCCTCTGTTCATTGAATTTGTATATAATCTGATCAGTTGATTCACCTAAACAAGCTTCCCAGGATCTGTTTTTAGTTTTCCTTTGTCTTCGAGCCGTGTATAGGGAGATAGGCTATATGTATGGTTACTAGCCATGTTACTGGTTCATGAATCGCATGAAACTACGGCTAGGAATAGCAGCTAGAGTCTTAGATGGTAAAAGTAATAGACAGGATTTATGAGTTTGTGGACTTTTGGTAACTTGACGTAGACGAATCCGAGGTTTTGTAAAATCAACTTTAGTCTAGGAGACCTTACATTCATCGATTTTAGTGAAATTTTTAAATAATTTTTAACCATAAAATGTCAATTAATAGCTCTTTAAGTACGTTTTAGAAGCCGATGGTTTGAATCTTCTTATTGAATCTATATATTTATTTAATGTTTTATGTCAAACTTTATTTTTATTATTTGAATTAAAGTTTATATCAAACTTTAATCACAAACCTCTCGAGTAATTAATAACAGGGTCGTTCTTAATATTTTATAGGCGTGAGATAAACTAAAAATTCTTATTTTATTTTATTTTATTCTTTGTGAGGATTCACTCTTAACATTCGTAAAAGAACAAAAAGAGGTAAAATAGAGGCAGGTCAAAAATGAGTCCTAAACAGATGTCTTTCTTGTTCTTGCTCAAAGCCAGGCCTGCTTAATAACGATAGCAATAATTAATTCTTAATGTATAAAAACTAGCCGATTTTTTGTTCTTATTTAAATTTACCATTCGATGAATGTTAAAAATATGGATCAAGAAATGGCTAATTAAGTTCAAAGATAAAGAATATAGAATTAACTTGTAGTTTGAGAAATATATACAATTTTTTTAAAATAAGACTTCGGATAAAAAATAACGAAGAAACACACTCGACGTAAGGTTCCTATTCAACTTTGAAACTTAAACTAATTTACTTAAACCGAAAATAAATTAATAATTTATTATAACGATCTTAACTTTTGTTGAATTTAATTATTTCGAATCGAGTTTAAGAGTTAATTATTTAATTGAAGTTCAATAGAATATGCTTTTTTGAAAAATTAAAAACTAGAAGTAATATTTTTAATTTTAAAACGCCAGTAAATTTTCTAAAGTATTTTTTAAATTAGTCGAAATAATAAATACAACAATAGAACACCTATGGGCACCTCACCTATGCCTAATGCTCACTAACTACTCAACTGACCAGCTAAACCCTAGCAACTGACTCATATTTCACGTTCTTCAAGAACATGGTCCATGGAGTGAAAAAAGAAACAGTAGTTGGTTGATATAAAACTAAGAACTGACGGTTTATACTGCGACATATAAGCAAGTTCAAGATCTGCAATCTTTTCTAGTGTCATAGAGAGTAGTGTTCGTCGTTGATGTTCAAGCAAGTTGGTCAAGAGAGTGTTAAAATGTCCGGTCAGTACGGCTCTTATGGGGATGAGGTTCACATGCATTGTTATGTCCGTGATCATGCGTTGGTGATGTGGATTCTAAATTTCTAATCACTAACTAAAGATTAAAGAATTCGGACATGTAACTGTAACGAGGTCGTTGGTCACACTGAAGTGAAACCAGCAAGTGGGACTGGTACAATCTGAGCCAATATCAACTGATCATACGAGATTTCGCAAGTGGGTTTCTATCATTGGCTCGATGTTGATTGGTCAGTGTGTTCATCAGCTGATCTTGATGCAGTTTCAATAGTCTCGAGAGGTATCTAATACACACTCGAATGATAATGACTTGGATTATACTTCAGTTTCAACCATGATTTTAGCTTAATGTGAGGGTTATCAAGAATTGACCAATCTAGAAAAAGACGATGGGCATGCACTTTTAGACTTTGAGCTATCAGCATTATTAACTTTTATAATGTTGTATCAAACAATTCAAAGGTGGAAGATTCTTCATATCTAACCAATTACTTTTTTAATTTAACTCCATTGAGTTTCTAATGCAAATCGACAGATTATCTTCACTTTTTTTTTCTCGGGAAAATTGTTTTAGAGGAGAATACTTAGAACCACAAGTGTCAATGGCAACAGTAAGGTGCTCAGAAACTTTCACGAAGTATTTGTCTGGTCAAAAAAATAGGCACCTGCCATGACAGAACCTTTGTAAGAGCCTGTCAATGCTTGTGATTTGCAAGAGATAGGAGGACATAAAGAGAGAAAAAACAGTTCTTCGTTCCACTGTTAAGAAGTCCCACATCAGAGTGAGAAAGATTTTCTGATATGCTCACTATTCGAACTTTACAAATCTAAAGAAAACCCAGATAAGCTTAGTAAGTGCACAATCATGGGTTCTTCTTGGTTTTGTCAGTCAATGTGAAAAAAGGAAAACCCAGAAAGGAAATTATATCCAAAAAAAAAAAAAGAGACAATACAAGCTAGAGAAGCACAGAAGCAGCTTCTTCTTCAGCTTTATCGCCTTCTTCTTCTTTTTTTTTTTAACTTCTAATCAAATGTAGCTCTCTGCTCATCTTAACATGGACGTTAGAGACTGAAAAACCACCTCTTCACAAGGAATAGTGAGGCCCATATCATGATCGAACCCGAACTCTTCTTCTGCCCGTTGAAGCAAGCTCTGAAACTCAGGTGTAGAGAGGAAGGAGATAGGCACAATATATCTGCTTCTGTTCTCTCCAACGTACACAACAAAGTGACCTTTCGGGACGTCTAAAGGCAGGCCTTCATGGTCATAACCTTGTTGTTTCTTACCTAAGCTGGAGCACCTCATCAGGATTTGCTTGATCACTGCTGCTTGAGGCAATTTGTTTGATTTCTTGATGCCCATTTTGTTGTGAATATCTTAGAGGCTTACAGGGAGTGTGGAGAGGTTAAAGGGGCTGAGGTGGGTATTTATGGTCAGAGCTGAGCCTGTGTGAGTATTTATGGTGTGAGCTTGTTAGAACCAGAGAAGGGTCAAGTGGGGCAAAGGACAGACTTAAGGGTGATGTTTTTGGGGTTTGTGTCAACTTAAGGACATGTTGGGTGCCCCAACCGGCCAACCCACCCATTGGCTACCACACTCATGTTGCCTTTCCTAAGGACATATTGGTCCCTTGCTTTTCGCTCTCTCTTTCTCTATCAATCAGAAGAGTAAGAATTAGGTATACTATTCCATAATTTTCAAATGATTTACTTTAGTGGGATTTAAATCATAAATGAATTTACTATTTTGTCTTGGACTTTAGATTTATTTTTTAAAAATATATATCAAAGAGTTTTTTGAGAATTAAATTTAAGATATATTAATCCTAAATTAATTAATAAAGAAGGATACCCAAAATTACTTTTTATAATTAATAATAAGATATATGATCTTTATCAAAGTTGTAAATATCCTAATGAAACATATATTATTTTTGGCATTCATAAGGTATAGTATTGATATTTGTTAATGTTAAATATTGTTTTAGATAATTTTTAAAATTATAAAATAATTTATCAATTTTAATATAATTGAAATTTAATTATTTGTCATGATTAAAATTAAAAACATTTAAATTTTTAATCAATAGCTTAATTTTCTAAAAATTATGTAAAATATTTTATTTTTAAACACAATTATTTTTTATTAATTACTAAAATCTTTTTATATTTACATATTTTTAAACATACAAAAAATTTACAAATTTATTCAATATTTATTAATTTGAACTCTTATTATTCTTTTGCAGTGGAAGTACAAACATCATCATAGTTGCAGGAAGCATCCTTCCAATTTCCTGAGTCATTTCTTTCAAACATATACTCTTCCAAGTCTTTTCCTCGAAACCCTTTTGTTTCTGCTAAAGATAAGCCACCGGAACATTCCTGCTATAGTAACACTCGAGTCTCTCGTCAAACACTTTGAATTGCTTAACACTTTGGATCCCGACATATCTATAGGAAGGGTAACCGTTGTGCGACTAGCTCACCTTCACAGCTGGCAATTTTGGGCTTGGTACTTTCATTTTCGCTTCTACACCTACGGGGTGCCTCTCTATCCTCTTAGAGGATAAGGCCGGGATTTGTTTCCCGAGACTCATCTTGTAATTTTTTAGTGTTTTATTTCTTTTGAAAAAAAAAGTTGCTAACTATCAATCGAAGCTTCATCTGTCTCTTCCTATCAGTCTCTCTTCTTGCCAGCTGCTTAACTTAACAAGGTCAGTGTGGAGTGTTTCTTGTTTCTACCGACCCTCAAGGCCTCAACACCAATTTAGATAACCCTCTGTCCCCTCTTTTGGGGGGCTTTTGGCACATTCTTCAGTTTTCTTGTTCCAGCTTTGAAACTCTCACATCACTACTAGACATATAACCTACATAGACAAATTCAGTTCTTAAATTTGGTCTAAACCTAATTCAATCTAACTAATAATTTACTACAATTATTTTTAAGTTATTAATTGGGTCAGTTTTAATTGACGCAGATTGAATTTAAAAATTGAGTTTAATTTTCATTTCGGTAATATTTGATTGATACATATGTAATATTCATGTTACACGTGATTTTAATTATTTTAAAGAGAAATTTAAGAAAAAGAGTTTGCTTTCGTATAATTGAATTTTAAATATAACTTTTTAATAATTTTAAAGATTCAGAAAATTTATAAAAATAAGTTAAGTTTTAAAAAATATTGTGTCTTTTCCCTATCTTTTAAGAGACATCCCATCTAAGAAAAGGGGCTGATAAATGAATATTTGCAATAAATTTGCCAAGATATTGAATACTTAATTAAGGAGATATTAATAACTATTGTTCTACATGTGACATACTAATCCACATTTGTTACTTTCATGTATGGATAAATTATACATAAAAATCAACATGTTAATGTAGTGATAAACGAGTTGCACTGTTAAAAAAAGAATTAAGATTCAAATTCTACATCAATTGTTATAAAATCTTATGAACTGTTTTAAAATGAAACGAAAATGTGAAAATAACTTAATTTGTTCAGTCGATGATGGTTTGTGTTAGATCCTTAAACTTGGAAGCACTTCTCAGCGACCTTCACGATGCACCTTAGGTGGAAGGTTAGTTGGATTACACGCATGAAGGAGGCATGCGAAAATACTAAAGTAAATAACTAAATATGGATGACCCATGCGGAGATTGACTCGACCCAGGCTAAGGACTTGATTGACTAAGAACTTGACCCATGCTCGGATGAATGGATCACGACTAGCGGACTTGTTGTGAGAAGCATTGAATCAGACTAGTGTGCTATGTGGGCTTCGGCAAAATCACACTGTATTATCAGCGGATAGAGATCGTGGGGAGATCTGAGATGATGTGGCGACAACTAGGAGTTAGAGTTGCAGTGGGACTCAACATATGAAGATAGAGAAAATCTTCGAGAATAAGGATGTTAGTTTCTTATTTGAATGTAAACTCTATCTTTCTGTTATCTTGTAAATTCTATCTTATCAGTTATAGTCTTATTTGAATGAGATGTGATGTAATATGATAGAGATAGACGTGATTTTAACACGATGTGAGGCAATTCAGTTTAAGAGGGATTCTGAATATAACTTGGCTTCCATATTAGAATGCCTATATATAGCTCATTCGAGTTTTACTCTCCTCATTCAATAAGAAAGAGCATTTCTTGTATTTTTTTGGAGAAAAAGTAACGTAAAGGTTGATTTTACCGTATATATCTTATTTCCTTTATTTTCTTATTGCTTTTGTAGCATTATTTATTTGAATGTGCGAAATAAATACTTCGAAGATCGTTGAAGGCTGAAGTCTTGCTTAAACGAATCTAAATAAAACTGCCGTGTAAAGAGTACTGGCGATCAACTTCAGTAAAAGTTCAAGTCCAAGATGACCTTTATATCAAGGTGATGTGCTTCGAAATTTAAAAGGCTTAAGAGTTTGTTTGTTTCGATTAATTGAATATTGTACCGGAGAAAGTTGAACATCCAAACTCCAAAGTGAGTTTCATGCTTCCCCCTTTGTACATGTTTGGTTCATAATTCAGAACTATTGAATAATGTAAATGTACTGGAATGTACAGCCACTTGTGGGGTTTATGGATCAGTGGATTGATATGAAATAGAAAATGCAGCAGTAATGATAAATTCACGGGTGCTGCATCATTCTATTTACTGCAAGCTCGGGAGGCTCTGTGTTACGTGCCTCTTTATTTATTAATTTTTATTTTGTGTTTGAATAAGTCTTGTTACAGATATTAGCAGTTGCGCGTATCTCTCTTATTCCAAATATTTAGGCTATCGTTCCTTGTAAGTAGCAGAGTAGTTTATAGTGGAGTAGTTTGCTTGTAATCAGCTAAGTTGTTGGGTTGTTTTGCTATTAATAGCTATTGAATAATAAGTCAGAGTCATGAGATTAAACTTCTTGAATACGTGAAAACGTAGAGGTCTTGGTTTCCTCCATTAAACCAGTCTTTTGCCTGTTGAAATTCCTTCCCTTTTCATATCAGTATAGGTCCGCGTAAGGAAAAACAGCAGTTCATACCAACGAGCCGTGGACCTAGTACTAACGCAGAATCTAGGCAACTTAGTACGTACCGAAAGAGCCATGGATGTTTTAGCAGAGTACTTGTGGAGTAATTTATAATACACTGAAACGGTATCGCCGGCTTTTTTGACTAAAATTTCTTGTTTGTTTCCTATTTTCCCCAAGTGGGTGTCCTCTTAGTTGACGTGCTTGCCATGTAGTAACGGGCTATCGTAATTTTTATAAATTTAAAAACTATAAATAAATGGTTGAGATTTACTAGACACAATAAGACACGATAAAAATTGGACAGGGTTGTTTTCTCACGTGGGTGTCCTCTTAGTTGACGTGCTTGCCACGAAGCCTGAGATTCACTAGACATAATAAAACACGATAAAAATTGGACAGAACATCATGGTTGTTTTCTCACGTGGGTGTCCTCTTAGTTGACGTGCTTGCCACGAAGCCATGTAGTAACGGGCCACGACGGTACATTGCTGGTTGAACGGAGCAGTAATCTGTCGCCCTTTGTTTAAATGGGTACACACGTTTGTGGTTGTGGACACGTTCATTTGCCATAGATAGATATTAGGTTGACTGTTATTGCCAGTACTCTGCATATTTTTTTGTTTTGAGTTATAGTACTCTGCATATTTAAAATCTCTATTTCTACTTTTGTTTAATTATTGTCATCTTGACAATGGTAAGTTAGCGACAACGTGATATAATAAATACAAATTGTGTATTTAGTTTGTCCTTATTTTTTAAATTTATAAAAATTATGAATAGTTCTAGTCTTTCACTACATATTTATATTTTTAATTGAACAAAAACTATTTAATTGTTTAATATTAGCTATTAAAAATAAACATTGTTGAATTATCAAAAAGTTAATAGTTTTGAAATTATAATAATATTATAAACTCAACGCTTTATAAATTTCATATTTGATTAATTATTTGTTTCAAAAAAAATATGATGAACTTATTGTTAATAATACTACATAATATCATAAATTAATTAGATTATCCTTAATCATTATTTAGTTTTTTCTTATTACTAATAATAAAAGTGCAACTATATTAATAAGTAAATATTTCTATTTTTAAAAAAGAAAAATCAAAATCCTAAAAATAAAATTAAAATTAAAAACTACACAAAAAAACAAAATTTGAAATCAAATGACCTCCTGAATGTTGGATTCAATAATTATAGGATAGAAACATATTGTTTTATTTTTATTAAATTGTTCCAATGATGTTTGTTTGTATCCACTACAAGAAATAATCCAAATACCGATGGAAAATTGGCAACGGTAAAGGGACCGTTGCCAATTATCGACAAAAATCCTACACCCATCGGAGAACTTGTCTAGAAAAATATGGATTACCGACGGTAGCAAAATCCGTCGCTGAAATTGAGCGGGGAAGTTTGCCTCTACTTTTTTCGGTAATCTGTCGGTAAGTTGTCTATTAAAACGTCGTCGTCCGTCGACTGCTTCTGTTGAACTTTTTAAAAATAACGAAACGACGTTGTTTCGTTACCCTGCTGCTGTTCTTCGTCGATTCTTCTTTGCCGTTGTCTTCTCCGTTTAGCTGTCGCGTCTTCGTCGTCCATTGCCGCCGTCTTCTCCGGCCATGGAGCTGCGCATTTGGTGAAGGTATGCTGACCACGTGGAGCCTTCGTTTTTCTACCGAAATGAATATGTGTTTCATTATTGTTTGTTTTATTATGTGTAAATGTTTGTGCGTTTAAGTGTTTATCTAATTTATTCATGGATGAAATTGCACTACAAGAAAAATAGAGTGTAGCGACGGAAATTACCGACGGAATTTGTTCATATTCCGTCGGTAAGCTTAATTAGCGACGAAATTTACCGACGGATAACGGCGTCGGAGAAACGGCTGTCGGTAAA
>JANKOD010000006.1:1295209-1311399 GCA_026284645.1 Erythroxylum acuminatum | reverse complement strand
TTGTTATTACACGTACTCTTTATTTAATTTATAAAGAAAATAACTTCTTTACTGACTAGAGATAAAGCTAAACTTTTTTAAACCCTACATTTTAATAAGACTTTTATTTAGGGTGTACTTGGTTTACTTAGAGGAATGGTAATAAGAATTATAATGAATATAGTAAGAGATGGAAATGAACATGACTTCCATTCCTTACTATATTGAAATACGGAGTATTGCCCCAAAAGAAGATATAAATATACTATTCATCCAATCATTATATATTATCAAGCATCTTTTTTTATTCCTTACCCATTTCTTCCTTCTCATACTAACTAACCATACACCCCCTTAAATGTTATTGTTGTTGTATACATTCGTGAAAAATGTGATGCAATATACAGGCTCGGCCCTGAGCAAGGGCAAGAAGGGCATCCGTTCATAGCCTACTCTCATGAAGAACGAAATAGAGTCTACTTTTGACCCTCATAAAACATTAAATGAGATAAAATAAGACTCACTCTAGACCCTTATAAAGATTTTTTTTTTCATTTTACTCAATATCTATGAAAGTAACAGCCGAGGCAATATACAACATAGGCCTTGTTTGGCAATCAACTAATTGCATTAGCTGTTAGCTGATTCTACCAGCTGATTTGACCAACGGATTGCATTAGTTGTTTATTAGAGATATTTGGTAAAATTAGTTGTTTAGTATTAGCTTTTTATGTGTAAAATAACTTATGAGGACGTGACTTTAAAAAAATTATAAAGGTATGCATATTATATGTCTTAGTATTTCATTGAATATTCTTATAAGAATTTAGATTCTAGAGAAGTCATATTCATCTGTACTGTTTCATCATATACGAAAAATTTATGCAACTCTTTCTATTTTCATTTTCGTTTAAGGTTAGCATTTTATTTCTAACCTATAACTGCATAAAATAATTATAAGAATAAACACTGTTTCTAAAACGTAGGTTTCTAGAAATCTCAATTAAAGGGTACAATTAACTTTTGATAGTTAAAATTTTGGTTGATTGATGAAAACGTCCTTATATAAGAGCGTTTTCATTTTTGATTGTTTATTTTAAATTAGCCATCAGATCTGCTACGCTCCAATCAACCGAAGACAATCGATCAGCTAAAAAAAAGCTGATTAGTTGTCTACCAACGAGACAATAATCTTCTCCTCTCTGAAGCTGCTCAAAATAATGTCATATTGAGATCTCTAAAACGACAAAGTTTAGACGGTTATTTTTTTTAAAATTAGAACTAAAACGACCTAGTTTAAAGAAGTTTTCTAAAATATCGTCGTTTTACAGTGAAAGGCGTGAGCCATCGGATCGGCCTCTAAACTTGAACTTGAACCGAATATCAAGTCAACAAAATATAGTCCGTTGACTTCAGACAGACTGTCATCCTTACATATAGGAGTCAAATAGACTCGTACAACCAGCCATATTAGTGGGTCTACGCTGTAACTAAACTGACCCGACACGAGAAAACGTTAAAACGTTGTTTCATCTTCGTATTAAAGGATAAGGGTTTGAATTTGGTCTGAAATTCAACGCAGATTCAAGCATATCGAGTGAATGTAACAAAACATACAAGTACAGCCAAGTACATGCAGATTGGAAGAGTGTTCTTACACCTGCGAAAAAAGGATGGGTGCGGATAACCAACTCCGGAGTTCATTAGATATAAACTGAATTAAGGAACCAAGTACTGGGATTGTGGGCTACATATGATACAAGCAATGGGTATTTAGTTATGTACTGAATTATCGATTAAGTGAAAGATTGAACCGCAGAAGATGTGGTGACCAGACTGGATAGCAGGCCAACAATGACAGCACCATTGTATGTGCTTGGTTCTGTTTGCATCGAGTTGTTCCGGGAATCAACAAATGTTTCGTTTAGGAACGGTCCACCGACAAGTGCTCCAACAGCTACATTAGGATTGGGTTGATCTGATTCAAGCCATTTCCATCCGTCTTTGCAGGAAGGTGCTTCGTCGGCTGGGATTGAAGCTCCTCTGTGGTGCACATATTGGGGGTACTTCTCACCGTAGCCAACAAGGAAGCTCATCTTCATAGGATTGTCTCCCAAGATATAATCAGCCTGGAAAAAATATAAACAGTTTAAAAGGAATTGTCATTTGTTCTTAGTATATTGCAAGATTCATAGACTTGGATGGGATCTATGGTTATAAGTAGCCATAGGACCTTAGACCTTAGTACCTGAGATTTAGCAAATTTCCTAAGATCCGATGGTCCATACGAAACTCCGTTGCAGGAGATCTTTGCAGTCCTCGATGTAAGCATATAGTCACTGTAAAGAGAAGCTAAAAATGCAGAAGCAACAGGATGCTGCAGAGAGTTCCACTGGCTGATCCATATAAGACCACCTGTGCCAAATAGTTTGAATCAGTAATACAAAAATGCTAGCATACTCTTATTGGAAGATTCTATTGATTATTTTTGTCAAAACGATTCAACATCCATCCATTTCCGAAATTTGTAATGATTAATAACCGATTAAGCTGATTGATGTGTCATATAACCTCACAGAACATGTGGTTGCCCTTAACTTGCACAAATAGAGGCAGAAATGTTATTGGCAAAGCTATGCACTAGAACATCATACATTTCCACCTTAGTCAAGTATCATGAAAGGATCATCTTACTGTCTGTTCTGCTTTTAGTGGCTGTCGGAGAATCTGGTACGAGGCCACACATAACAGCCTCGGCCGTTTTCCTGTATCTTAAAAGGCCAGAATTCGAAGTGTCTTTGTTTCCAAAGAAGGTCAAACGGGATAGTAAAACCTGCAGCAAAAAAAGACCAACCCTTCTGTTTAGATGCAGAGTAGTAAACTGTGCCCTTTGCATAACTTATCTGATGCTAACGCTGCACTAAATCTATATACAAAGATGTGGAATTGGTGTTGGAAACTATAACGAAGTAACGCATTCCAGTAAGAGATGTGGCTGCATTAATAATATACACTGATCACACTACAGGGATTACTCAAAAGCAATACTTCTGTCATGACTGTGGCATGCGGAGATAGTGCACAAAAAAGGGTCATCAACTAGAGCTAATGCTATAAACTTAATCAATAATTGCAAAGAAAAAGAGTTGGTTTGGAACCAATTTTACCGTTGACTTAAATTTTTCTGGCTCATAAAATATACAACAAAAAAGCATAGACATATCTTGACAATCTGAATGAAGTCAACAAGCCAAAGTTCAAGTTGGGGAAATAAATACAGAAGGAAGACATGCCTGAGTTCCTGCAAGCTTATTGTCCCAACTAAACCATGTAGGACTTCCCCAATTTGCATAGTTTTGTCCATTTTGCCCAGTCACATATTGCAGGTATGACTTATCCCCTGTTGCATGATAAAGCCAGGTAGCAGCCCACAGGAGCTCGTCTCCATATCCCGTTGAGTTATAGTAAGTCTGAACTTCGGGGATGCTATCGCTATAAGAACCTCGATATTTATCAGCGAAAGCAAACAATTTTTTAGCATGCTGAAGAAGGGTGCTTGAATATTCAGAATCACTTTTAAACACTAGGGATGCAGAAGCCATAGCTGCTGCAGTTTCAGCTGCAACATCTGTTCCTGGAGCAGATGTATTCACTTGAGCAAGAGGCCTTTTCTCAGTCATGTCTTCAGGTCTGTCCCAACATTTATGGTCTGCCGAAGGGTTGCCAACCTACCCAACAATCAAGATCAATTACACACTTCAATAAGACATACTTTGTTGATATAGCTACTACACATGAATGACTAAATCACACTAATCACATTAAAATGAAACATAAGATAGCGGTTCTGATTCCTTGTTTATTTTATAAAAATAGTGAAACTATCAGTTCGGTTCTCCTATTTCCTTAAACAACATGATCAAATTCAGGGTAACCTTTTCAAAATGAGTGAAAGATTAAGGATCTTCACTATCAACATTGACTAATTTGAAAGGTGCAGTTACAGTAGCTCCTAATTGTTTACAAGTGGAAACTAATCCAGAAATGGAACTAGTAAAAAGTTTGGTAGGGAAAAGAAAGAAGTCGATAATGCATATATACACACATTGACGCAAAAAGAAAACAGCTGATCAATTTATAGCATAGTACAATATCGACCTCCATACCTGAACATAAAGCACATTGTCTGAAGCATGAGCGTTTATAAGGAAGTCAGTGATCCACTTGAGGGAGTTCTGAGCAGGTTTCAACTGATTCACAGCGTCCATCTGATCTCCATACTCGAGAATAGTCCACGACAATACGGTAGCGGTAAAAGCCATCGGGAATCCAAATTTCATATGATCTCCAGCATCATACATCCCTTTTGAGAGATCCAAATTCGCTTCACTTCCATCCTTAAGACCTGAATCTCCTCTCCAAGTAATCTTGTTATCCACCAACTTCCCAGCTGCATTGGCATAATATCACCTTAACTTCATTATTATCAACCCAAAATAAAGTTCAAATCCATTTTTTCCCTACCAAGAAAGCTACAAATTTAAATAATTAACTAGGAACAGAAGCAAACCATGTTCATCTCGTATTCAGGTTAAATTACAGGAGAAGTTCTAAACTTTCTCAAAACCCCATCTCAGAAATTAAATTTTAACCACCAAGAGAACAGAACAGATTGAAATGAGAAGCGAGAGTACGTACATTTTTGAACATCGAAGAATTGCATAGCAACTTTAAGAGCATTAGAGTACTTCTTCTCAATGGCGCCAGGTGGACCAGGAACAGGACCCAGATCGTCGGATTTGTGATGACCTTTCTTCTTAACAGTGTAAACAATAGCACAAACAAACACTGCCAATATCACCAACACCAAAAGCCAGCCACACCACCCTTTAGACCCAGATTTCTCCCCCATCTTCGCTCCACTGCTTTACTCTCAATGCCAAATGAAAACCAAAATCTTGACGTTTTGATCCGACCTCAGTAAAGGGTTTTAGTCTCTCAACTATAAATGTGTCCCCGAGCTGGCTCTTAGGTGTTCTAATAAGAACAGCTCCGTTACATACAAGTGAAATGTAGCAGAAATATAACTACAGAAGCTTGTTTGGTGATTGAGTTGGATCTGGAGCAGATCGGCGGCGAACAGAACTTACCGGAGTTCAAGACTTTGGATCTAATCTTATGTTCTTTTTTCTTTTTCCCTTCACCGACACTTCAAGTACTCGGACAAAATCTTATGTTCAACACGTCGTTGAGTGTTAAAATGATGGCCTTCTTGTCTTGGCTCTTATTAGCCCGCGAGATCAGCGGAGAGAAACTGATCACGTGGTAAGACGACCCCTGTCCGCCGTAGATCTGCGCGGACTCAATTAGATGTGCCAACAAGCTACCGACAACAGGTAAGTGAAACGGACGGCTGACTTTTAATGACGTGTATAATGTCTTTTTATCAAAAAACGATGAATAATATGTTCAATGCAGTCTAAACTCCTCAGGCTCTACAGAGACATGGGCATATGTTGTTCATATCAAATTGATTCCTTAATTTAACATTTTATCATTACATTCTTAATTTATAATTTCAATCCTTCTCCTTTTCTTTTTTTTTTGTTATCCACGAGGTATTTTAAAGAAGTTTCAATTATGGAAAGACATCTTTAAGTCATTCACACCCAGACTATTCCCCACTTGAACCGGATAAGTCCCTTACAAGAAGTAAAATTCTAACCTCAAATTTTAGACGGCTGTATGCATCAATGCGTCCCTTTGCTAATGTTAACGTGCATAAAAATCCATCATCGTTTGGTACCAATAAGTCAATAACACTAGGTAAAGGATTAAGACCACTCATCTTTGAAGGCGTGAACGGTGACTTTCCTTTACAAATCGATATTTCAACTGCCGGCAAATTGCTTAGACTGGCCCAGCTCTTAATGAATCCCACGGTCCAATTTCAGTTGCTGTGTCCATTTCAACTGCACGAAGGCTCCAATTTCGTGAGAGATAGATTTGAGTTAGTGCATGTTTGAATGCATTTTTGAGAGAGGTTAATATATACTTTTTTATTACAAAAATCTATTTTTAAAAATAGGTGTTTAGCTGTAAAATAACAAAATACTTCTTTAATAGTTATAACTTTTTTGGCGGTCAAAATATAACTTTTTAAGAAGCTCAATTTTAGAGCTTCTCAAAAAAGCCTCTCAAATGGCTTTTTTGTGTAAATTTTTCATATTAATTAATGAGTCCACTTTTTAGTCTTTTTTATCCTTATATTTTACACATAATTCTCACAATACTCACAAACTCATCTTCACTTTTATTTTGCAAACCCATCTTCTCTAATCTCTTGCGCAGTTGTTTTATTTTTTTTTTCTCTTTAGAGGAGGGTGTTATTAGACTTTTTTTATATGTTTTAATATTTATTTTTGATATTAGTTTTACTTATGTTATAATCCGTATAAAAGATTTGGTTAGATATATTTTTATTTATGCTTCTTATGATTTAAAATTATATAATAATTAATATATTGTGCTTTGCATATTATTTAATATACTTTAAATAACAATTATATGTATAAATAATTTTTATTATAAAATAAAATATAGTTAAAATTAAAAGAGTTTTTAATTTTTATGTTGCCAATCAGTCTATTGCATGAAGCTCTTTTTAAAAAGTTTTTTTTAAATGACAACCAAGCAGTTAACTGACTTCTTAGATAAGCTATTATAAAAAAATATCTAAAAAACTTTACTAGTATAAACCCAACCAAACGTAATCTTGGGCTGAAGCTTGTCATATATAAACAAAACAATTTTATTTTTACATTTTTATTTAAAAAATAGCTCAAGGATGTGTCGGATACTTGGAGCGCATTCGGATCTCAAGCCAGGCCCAGGAATCAGCAGCAACGATTAGGTCATTATCATCCTAATTTTGGAGATTATTATAATTCATTTGAACTGACTTCATCTGCTTTGTGTGGGCCTAAAAAAGCAATTACGGTACGACGTCGGAGCTTGCGGAAATCTTTCTCACGTTTTGCGTAAAAATCGCAACAGCAGTAGCCACGAGGGGAGTTGAAAGTTGCAAGTCAAGAGCCAATCAGCTCTCGCCAAGTTACAATCCTCGTTAACTCCACGAACGCCCGTTACGTCAGAGTAACACCCCCTGGTACAGAAATTGTCGTTCAGTTAACCTCTCTCTGTCGTGTACACGGGACTCGGAGTCGGAGGCACAGAGACCGCCTTCTCGCCGCGGTTTATTTTCCCGCCACCTTTACGATCAGGTAAAGCTTTTCAACAGAAACGGACAACCCAATTTGGGGATTTTATTTTTGCCTTTCCTTTCTCTTTGTGTTAATATGCCTCTTTGTATATAGTGGCCTTCTGTGATTGTTCGTACAACTTAGATATCAAAATTCGTGAAACTAGTTCTTCTTCAGTTGTTTCCCGTTAATTTTTTTCTCTGTAATAACCCAAAAATTGGGCACGTGTTTGCTTCTTGTTTGTTTGGAAGGATTGAAACACCAAATGCAATTGTTTGTTAATTATAGTTCAGGAGATGCTGAGGAAAGAGGTCTTTTGAATCTAGAAATTTTATGCTGGTTTTTGTGGATTGCCATATGAGTGTTGATCACAAGGTCCATGATCTTTTATTTTGCATTCCTGCGTGTGTTTTGGGAAGAAATCGTTTGTGCATTACGAATTATTAGTCAGCTGTTTCTAATTTGTTACGCGAGGAAGATAATGCTGTTCATCTTCAGATTTTCTGCTTCATTCTGTCTTTGTATAGTGAAATGAAAGGTTTAATTATGTCTTGTTCATGGCTACCATGTTACTGATTTAAAATTTTGAGAATCTTTTATACTTGTAGATGGATAGTGAGAATGGTAATCAGCCTAAGCAAGAACGGTCACGAACGAGGTGGACACCACCCCTCGATAAGATATTTGCAGACTTGGTTGTAGAGCAGATTAAGTTAGGAAACAGACCGAACAATGTGTTTGACAAGAAAACCTGGAATCACATTCGTGATGAATTCAATCGACGGACAGATTTAAATTTCAATAACAATCAACTGAGGAAGCACCTTGATGTTCTGCGAACTCGGTTTTGTAACATGAAGTCTTCATTTGTTCAAGCTGATTTTCCTGTCGAAGATCCTTGTTGTATCGGGTTTGACCTGTGGGATGACATCCCGGTGTGTTTCTTTTTCCTTGAAGCTACGTTTCTTGACGGGTGTGTTTTTAAATCATGTTAGCTACCACTTGCAGGGACAATCCAGGCCTGAGATGGTTAAAGTTAAGGATGGTACAATATATGAACAACTATGCACCATATTCATGGATACTTCTGTTCATGGGAAGTATGCTCAATCAAGTCATTTCGAAGGGCTTGACAAATCGGTTCGAAATGATGCCACAGTTTTTGCTTCTTATCCAGGAGGAACCGTTCCTGGAAACACTGCTCCATCAAAATTAGCAAATGTGAACAATGCCCTGACAGACAGAGTTGTTAAGAACAAAGTTGAGAGAAAAAGGAAACAGCCACCTGACAATAGCTTGGCTTCAGAGAAGAGCAGAAGGGATCAAGAAACCAATCAAGCAATCGCGGAAGCTTTGCAAGAAATCATAGCAGCTTCAAGGTGGAGGGCTGAATTGCAGATGAAGAGTAGCGAAAAGTTCACCATAACCAACTGCATTAAAGCACTGGATCAGATTGAAGGTATTGAAGAACAAGTATATTTTCCAGCTTTAGACCTCTTCGCGGAACCCAACTTACGGGAGACATTTCTCTCTCTGAAAGGGAACAACCTTCGACTAACTTGGTTGCAGAGTAAATGTGGTAAACCCACCACTATGTTGTGATGTTCATTTTCCATTTCTGTCTTCTCTTGACAGTTTTACTAGAAATGTACATTGTTAGTGATGAAGCTGAGTTTAGCTTAGGTAAGTTTTTTGGGGGGATGTTTGATCTTATGCTTCTTCATTATTGATGAACAACAGGTTTTGTAGCGGATATGTACAAGTTCCAAGCCTATGCCGTTATATGAATGGTCGAAAATTTTCGTTTCATGTTGCAGGGGTACACACACAAACAAAAAAAACTACCAACCAAGAGGTGTACTTGTGAGGTTTATTCAAAAACAGAAACCAACCAAAAATAACTAAGTTCCACGACAAATGCCTGAAAATTGGGAACAATATGACGAATTCCAACTGGGCAATCCAGTTCCAAGCAAGCAAACCAAGACCCTCTGCCGACCAAAATATCATACATTCCCATGATCGTTCCCGTTTAGGCTTTATCTCTGTAAAAATCCAGCATTTCTTCTTCTAGTGGATGGGTATTGCCTGTTATTACAAGGCAATGCAAGGGTGGTCCAAAGTCAACATTCAGTAGTTGCTTCATTGTCCCAGCAACTATCGTCTGATCCTCACTTCCCAGCCGAGCAAACCCGACGCATTCAGTATTTTCACCGTACACTACAAGAGAAGATGATTTGATGAATTTGAATGTTGTAGTTAGTATAAAGTTTTGGCTCAGATTGCACTCCACAAGTTTGCGTAAAGACAGAAATAACAGCATTACCACAGTTCAATCCATGGGAACCTAAAGCTAACAAAAGTAAACTTCACAAGTTTCATAGGAGAATAAGTTCATGTTCATATTTGCCTCACCGGAACCTCCTCGCCCTTGCTCGACCTCCAGGAGCTGTTCGATTGCTGTGCTTATTGTCATGTATCTGGGTGGTTCATACTTTTTCTTTCCTCTAAAAATTCAAGTAACAGATGCAGAAAAATAATCAGCGTGGAAAAATAGAAACCTTTACCAAATGAAGTAACAGAACTACAGAAAAATTCAACTGAATACGGCTTTGAAGCGTGGCAAATTCTGTGAATACGTACCTTGACAAGGATTCCCACGAAGGTTCCTTCACCCGTATATCTGCAATTGAACGTAAGCAATAGCACAGATGAAAACAGAAATCACTCAAAACAGCGACTTTTAAAATATCAGAACAAAACTTCAATTGCTCCCCACCTAATAAACAAAGTGTATGCAATCCGACTGCACGGTTTCTTTGAATTTTCTCATAGAAGCTATCAGGCCTCCAATTATCCGTGAAGAAAGGAATTGAAACCGTCTCTCCATATCGGTATAACTGCAACCCACATATCCCAATTGCATTCATAACTGATGCATTGTGAATCACTTTGACATCAACCCCTAATTGCTTTGCTCGAACAACAAGATCAGTGTGTGTTGTAGCTCTGCACTTCACAATAAGTTGTACATGTAAACACTATATACAAGTCTACCACCAGTACAAGCAGAGCAGCAACCAAAACAAGTGAAAAAACTAGAAATTTAACAGTCACAATTCAGAGACATAACTACATAACTATTGATTACAAGGTCTTAAATTGCAGAATGCGGGTTGTTTGTTCAGGCGATTGCTGCAATTATGAACGATACGAACAAAATTGTGAATCGTAGGAACATTCCGGACCGCAATAGCAATTCAACAGCAATTTAAGACCATGATCAACTATTAACCATTCAAAATTCTTCTTAACACAAAATCAACATTTGAACACACAGAAGAAGGCCAATATAAGAGCGTGCTTTGAATGCACACGAAAACCCAGAATTCATAAAGGAACAAGACAGTACCCAAACGGATCACCGACAACAAGGAAAGCAACATCGGAGTATCGAGCTTCCGATAAAATCTGGTCGGCTTTCTCCTCAACCATCTCCCTATCAGCAATTATAATGGGTTTGCCGTAAAAACTTTCCTGCGAAAACAAAAGAAAAACTAAAACCTTTTACTTCACCACACACACAAGAAGACAATTAAAGCAAAAGTTCTTCATTTTGTTTTCTCAGTACCAGAGTGGAAAGCCCATCAGAGGAAAGTCCGAAGGAGAGAAGAGAAGTGTAAGCTTCCATGTAAACCCTTACGCATTTCTTGACAGCTTCCAGACCTCTCAACGTTATGTCCTTCTCGTCGCCTAGACCAAGACCTATTATGTACAACATTATATATATAACCCAATATAACGAGAAAGAGACAAACTGTGGAGTTCTGAGAGAGAGGTTTAAGAGCGCAAAACAGGCGGAGGAGAAAAAGAGAAGCGGCGGCGACGGTGGTCAGTGGAGGGAATTGAGCTGAGAGTAGAATGACTATTCTGTCCTCCTTCTTGCTTTGCCAAAAGTCACATTTTAATACGTTTGATTATTTTCTTTGTTTTTAATATGAAATAAATTCTTCATATTTCATATTCAAAACAAGTAATTAAGAAATTTTATTTTTTATGTTTTCTAAAACAGAAAATAATATTTTTATTTTCATTCAAATTAATCTTTATAAATTATGATACTTCTTAATTATATTGATTCTTCAATTTTTTGTATTAATATGTTGATAGTACATTTTTTTAATTAGTAATTTAAAATTTTAATAGCTTCCTTTAAGAATTCTTAAAATCAAAATTAAATATCTCTTTATTTTTTTATTTTCCAATGTATTAGAATCTAAATTCATTTTATCTAAGATTTAATTCCTTAAGTAAAGCTTCAATTATAACCATGAACTATTTTTAGAAGGAAAATAGTATAAAAGTAAAATTCTAACTTTAATTCTTATGAAACTTAATTTGTAAAAAAAATCAAAACTTTATTTAATTTTATAATACTAGTCTAAATTTTAAAAAATATTAGGGATGATAATGAGTCGACCTATAAGCATGGTCTGTCAATTTTTTAAAAATTAAAAGTGTAAAATAAAATCTTTTTCAATTAGGTTCAAGTTTAAGTTTGGGTTATCTAAGCTCAAAGCTTACTCAAAACTTAACTCTTTTAAGTAAAATGATATAGTTTTGTTTATAAAAGTTAGCTTTCGGGCAGTTTGGGCCTGAATCGATCCATTATGATCTCTAAAAAGTAGGTTTAAATGTTAAATTTAACCTATTATCGTTCTTAATTACAACAAAGTGAATTCATTACTATTGGTTCTAATATAATCATATATTTTTATACATTAAACTCTCTTATAATTTAGCTTTTCTCATTTTAATGCTTATATTTATTTAAAAATATCATTGCACTCTCTATAGTATTATTTAATTATTATAAAATTTTAAACATATTTATTAATTTTTGTCTATTTATAATTTTAAAACAGCATTTATGATATTTTAAGTAAAAAATGTTACTAACAAAAAAGATAAAAAAATGATAACTAAATAGTACTATAAAAATTAAATTATAGATTTTCAAAAAAGTTATAAAAATTTAAACCATAAAATCAAATAAACTGGTTTTAAAACCAAGCAATCGATTTTAATTTGAGACATAAAAAAAAAAAGGGAAGAAGGAGAAGAAGAAAATTGTATTAAATTTAGCATTTGACAAAGGCAATATACAATATTTGACTGCTTATGCAACAGCTATTGTACAAAAACATTGTGTCTTCCTCTCCCTTTCTCTCTATCAGTTGTCAAACAAGCTTCAATCTCACTGCTTCTGCTTCTTGAAAGCTTCAATCATCATCCTTGAACTCTCTGTTCTCAACAAAACAAAAACACTTGTTTAGCTGTAAAATTCAGTGACTAAAAAATTCGATTCAACTAAGAATTATGAAGACAATCAAGATCGTACCTGCGATCAAGATACCGGGGTTGAATCCCAGAGCCTTGACAGGTTGTACATGTTAAAGATCCAACACCATTACAGTTGATGCACCGTGAGACCTCTTTCTCATCTCCACCTAGCTCCACTGTCACTGAACCAGTTCCCAGGCAAAACCTACACTTCTCTGGGATCCATTTCCACCATTTAGAAGATAGGCAAATCTCTTTTATTAAGTACTCAATTGTTTTTGATGTGAATCATAACTAGTATTTTAAAAATTAGATCAAAAGTTATGTTAGGAATTGGGGAGTCCACTTACATGGGAGATCTACACCATGGGCCTAGTGAGAGAACACACTCATGGGCTTGACACCACACTTCAACCCAAAACCTTAAGGCATTAGGTTTATGGGTCCTTCCCACTTATATGTCCTTCACTAGCTCCATGTCTTTCCAATATGGAATTCCCTCACACTTGACTTCCCAACAATCTCTCCCTCAAGTGTGAACTTCCACATTGGGCTTGGACTCCCCCTTGAGCGAAAGCTTTTTTTTACTTAGTAACTCGAGTATATGGTGTTACCAAGAACCCTTCTACTCTACTGATCTGGGCCCAACAGGAGTCTCCTTGCTCTTTTTCGTGGGGAAGCAACCACGGGATCCGACTACCATCTCCATACTCGTCCCTTGCCGAACCATCGGCTCTGATACCACTGTTAGGAACTAGGGAGTCCACTTACATAGGAGATCTACACCATGGGCCTAGTGAGAGAACACACTCATGGGCTTAACACCACACTTCAACCCAAAACCTTAAGGCATTAGGTTTATGGGTACTTCCCACTTATATGTCCTTCACTAGCTCCATGTCTTTCCAATATGGGATTCCCTTACACTTGACTTCCCAACAAGTTAAATTGATAAGACTAAAACTTTAAAGTTGTAAAAATTTAACGAATATTAGACCATTATAAAACTGATTAAAGATTGAGTAAATTTGAAAATTTTAAAGTACAATAAAAAATTGATTAGTTTATTTGTAAAAAATAATTAGTTTATAAAAATTAGTTGATTATCTAATAAACTAGCCTTTTTTATTTTGATTAAAAGGAAAGCTAACGAAACAGATTACACAACGAGTCTACGGAAACAGATCTTCGACATATCCTCTAAGAGAATAAAGTAGCACCCAATGGGTGTAGTATCAAAATAAGTAACTCCTACATCAAAAAGACCTGCATAGTTAACAAGCCAGTCGGCGAATCTATTATTCTCGATATATGTCGAAGTACAACAGTTCAGTTCTGAGTAAACAATTCGTTAATGCTCATAACTATGGGATTGAGAGTCATTTTTAACAATACGGATTATTAAAATAAATCGAACCAAAAATTTTAGATTTTTTTTTTTTTGTCTTAGACCAGGGTATCTACCGATGGACCCATTGACTAATCCCCTCGCTAGTTTGTAGGCACCTCACAGGATGGAATAGCTGGCCCAAGGATTTAAGGCTACTCCATACCCAAAGTCAATGATCGAACCCCTGACCTTTGGTTAAGGATGGATGAGTCCCTACCACTCAATCACACCCCTTGGGTTAAAATTTTAGATTATTTTAATTAAGATATTTCTAATAACCTTTTATTATTATTATTATTATTAAATGATCCATCTAGTATATGCAGTTTCAATCTCAAGAATGAAGTTAGACATTTGGAAGAGTTACTTACGAGCTCCAGAGCCACTGCAAGGGAAGCATGGCTGGGTATTTTCTCGTTTTGCCTGCAAAAATCAAACAATAAGCACAACTTGAGTTCACAATTCCATTAACAAAATGTCATTTCCAGGTTAACTCTTAAGAATAGTCAAGTAATAACAAGGCTAGAAAGAGTAGGACTGAAAAATTAGTTCGAGCCTGACTCGAATCAGTGAATTGAAACAATCGCACAGCACATTATTAACAACAACAACAATCTGAGTTCTAAATACAATGAAGAGTAAAAATGGCAATGAGTATATAATGGTAAACGCCAACTCACTGCATTATCAATCTGTGTTTCATAGAACACAGGAATGCCTATCCCAATCGCAACACTCGCAAGTCCAACAGATATTGCAACCACCTGAATTTCGAAGAGCACGTTTTAGAATCTGGAAACGCAACCGAAAATACAACAGATAGTAAAAAAGAAGTGACAGGATTAAAGACCGTGTTTTGATCAAGTTCAATGGCTCTGATACGTGGGTAAGACGTCGGAGATCGCTGGTTTTGGGAAGACTTGACGGAGACTACAGAGGAAGAACTGATAGGAAACGAAAATTTAAGAGGGCAACACAGAAACGGCGAGTGGAGACGAGAGACCGGAGATGAAACTGGCATTTTTCTGCTTCCACGGACACGAGAAAGGAGGAATTCGGAGATGGAACGATTGATCGTGCAAAACAATGGCGCTCGTGATCGTTGAGGATTTGGATATGTGAGGGTGGGGTTGCTTCTCACATCAACCACCAGAAAGTTCGGATTGGGAGTGTACACTTATCAGCATTTGCTCTACGTGGCACTGCTGTTCTAGCTAATGCCTTTCTTTTCTTTTTTTTCTGGAAGCGGACTCTTTGGATTTGTGTCCTCAGGTCCGTTGTAGTCTTTGTTCTCGATGGATCATCTTGAGTGAGATTTTGGGTTAGCCCGAATGGGAAAAGTTGAGAAAGGCAACTTAGTTGATGCTTCAAAAATGGTAAAAAGAAAATTTTGAAGCTCGATATTTAAAAGGCTGAATGTGTAGTTTGAACTTCAACATTTATAACAGATATTATTATTTTGAAGTCTTTAAATTAAATAGTCAAAATATTTTTAACAAATTTTAAATGGATAGAAAATTTAATGGTATCTCATCAGTTAAATGTTACGTTAAGATTAATGTAATATTTTTTATTTTTTAAATAAAAGCGAACTTTCCTACATGTAATTGTAAGATTCACTTTTTTTTAAAAAAATATACATTAACATAATATTTAACAAACGAATAGTTAACATCATCAAATTTTCCATTCATTTAAGATTAGTTCTAAACGTTTTAAAAACTTTAATGTTCAATTTGTAATTTGTATTTTATTATAAATACTGAGGTTTAAAATCTACTTTTGGTCATATTTATAACATAATATAACATGAATTTTAATATTTTGAAGCATTCAAATAAAATTCTAATATTTTCAAAATATTCATAACATATTCTAAGAAGAGAAAATTTTGATAGAGTTAACTCTTCATTAGTTAAATGTGTAACACCCAAATACTCCCCTGAGATGATACATAGATGCCACCCAAGACAGAACAAACAATCACACAGATATTTATTTTATGTAGTAACTCAAACCCACACACATTATTACACATCATAAATCTCAGAACAAAAATCCAAAGAATATTTACAGGCCCAAACACACGAAACAAAATACATTTTCGAGAAATATAAAACAGACTCTTTTGGCCATTATGGTTGACTCGTCCCAGTCTTTAATGTCCTCGCTCTGAACCTACACGGGGCAAATCCACCGTGCTAAGCTTATAGCTT
>JANKOD010000006.1:1270459-1284973 GCA_026284645.1 Erythroxylum acuminatum | reverse complement strand
AAGGAAAATAGAGAGATGTTTGTTGAGCTTAAGGATGTTGATCTTCAAATCGAATGGCTTAAGAAAATGAAATGATTTTGATTTTTGTAATAAATTAGACATATCTTTGGATTTTGCTATTTTTACTGTGTTATATTGGATTTTTGTTTGCTTAATTTTGTACTTTATTATTATTGTTTTATGATTATTGCTATGTTATCTTGTTATACAATAAGCTTATTATTTATCTTTTCATATATTTTGATACAGATGTCATCTTCTGATAATGATTCTGACAATGATCATGAATATAATGAAAAAATTGAAGAAGAAATTTTGCATATAGTTCCGATTGAAATAAAAAACTCAAAAACTAAAAAATAATAATTTGACCCAACAATCAAGCCTATTCATACTTTTTATTCTCTATAGAAAAATATATGGCCTGAATTTGACTCCACCTATTGCTGTCACTTTATACATATTTTTATTTTAACGTTTCCTCTTGAGAGATCGGCCAATTGATTTGTAAGAAATTTGTACGGTCATAATCTAACTGTGAAAATTAGTGTACGTATCATAATAAACTCCTAAATTCTATTTCTTTTGTTTTCATTATAACAAATGCGCAAAAACGCAAATACACAAGTGTCGTACGAGTAAGACATGAGAGCTTTCTATTTAATCGTCTGAAATTAACTATATCAAAATATGGATTCCCTTGAATGTATAAACTTAAGATTTATTGGAGAATGGGGTTACAAAATAAAATCTACTTTGTTGGGTGATTGGGTCAGGTTGAGCAACTTGACCTTATCAAAGCTCTTTCTTAGCCTTGTCTTGTTGCCTTCTTCTTGCTCTCTCTATCTTTGACGATAGACTTGATCAGTGTCTAGTCCAAAACTTCTGACGTTCGAGTCTCAATCTGAAGTCAGATTTAATCAAACTGGATATTCTAAATTGAGTCCAAATATATAAATTAGGTGAAACTTTAATTTAACCTAATAATTTTAGTTCGAGTTAAGCTTTGTAAATTAATTTACTGCGATTGATTAAATTTTTAAAAAAGTTACCAAATTTGAATTTAATCCTAATTAATTCTGAATATCTTAAATTGAAATTAGTCAAATTAATTTCGACTAGTGACTCCAGATCAATCAAGTCTAAATAGTAAATACTCATTCTCTTTTGCTTCTCCATACACTACCATTTGTGCCGCACCTACTTAACTTCTTAAAATCGCACTGTTGTCATCTCTTTGTTTTCACATTAATTATTTTTATTTTTACTTTTAAATTCAATAAAAAATATAATTTTTAATGTCTCTTTCTAATTTTGATTTTTTTCGATTTTTATAACTTACAAAAATTACAAAATAGAAATTTACTTATTTAACAATCAAATAGTTTTTTATTTTAAATTTAAAAAAATAACGAAAAATAAGAAGCAAAAATTATATAAAGAGACCAAAAGTGAAGTCAAACAATTTCTTAGTTTTTCATTTAGTTTTTATGTTTTTATATAATATTGTTTATTGATAATTTTAAAGCCACAAAATTAAACTTAAAATTTTTTAATATTTTATTAATTTAGATTTAAAACAAACTAAGACTAAGTGTGTTACATAATAATTTAATAATATTAAAGATAAATCATAAGTTTTTAATAAGTTAACTAAAGGGGTCGTTTGTGATTTATAATTTTCATCTTCTGCTTTTACTTTCTATTTTTAAAATAAAAACAATCATACTTGTGGTTATTGATATCATGTAACTTTTTTAGTTGCCAATAATAATTATATATTAGATAAAATATAAGGAAAATTTATATTTTATTACTGTTTTTTCAAATGTTAAATTCAAAGAATGGGTTGTGCAGAAAAGTTGACATTTATTATTAATATTTGGATTAAATTTTATAATTAAGAAGGATTAAAATATATATTTTCAAAGATAAAAATAATTTTTATGCTCATTTAACTACTACATTTATTCAGTTTAATTTCTAATATTAATTAAAATAATTTTTTATTTTTAACATACACAAATAGGTTTTAATTTTGGCTGAAACAAATTGAAACTTAAGCATAAATCCAATTCTAGTTTGACAATGTAATTGTTTTATAGGAATACATTCATAATGAAAACAAAAAAAGAACTTTTAAAAGGATTTCAATTGTTCTAAAGGTATACTAAGAAAAATCAAATGACATTCATTAAATTCATTTACTAACATAATCAAGAGTATATAACAATAAGCATACGGAAAGGATTACATAATCAGCAATGCCAACTAAACCCAGATTGAAGAAGGAAAATAAACGTACCCAAATTTGTATTCTTCAGCTTTATTGCTCGTTGTTAGACTCAGACCTGCGGTATGGCATGTACCGGTGGTCCTTGGCAGCATTTTTTCTCCTCCTTTTCTCAATAAAAGATTCAAGCTTGCCGGACGCCTTTTCATATGAGAGAAATTTATTGATTAATGAAACCATGAAGTTAAATCAAGTGAGAAATGTAACTATCGTAGCATCTTTTTGTCCTTACCTTGAGTTTGTTGTATTTTTCAATAAGCCGTTGCTTCCGTATTTCAGCTGCAAAATCAAACAGTATCAGTATTCCAATAGATTGTCTAACAGGCTGCTCTTTTGCGTTACACAGGCGCAAATTAGGGATGGCATTTGTGCCCAAACTCAGACCGAGTCTGTGGCCTGTTTGGGCCTCTGGGCCGGATCCGAACCCTTACACAAGGTAACAAATGAAAACACAAGCATTCACAAGCAAAAACTACTTATGCCTCACAACATAATCATATGAATTAGTCTTTTAGTGCTATTGTTGCCAACAAAATCTATTTTCTTGAATCCTAATGCCCAACTAAACTATATTATTGTTTCAACAATTACACCTTAGAAACTTCTCTTCATTATAAATTTCCCCATAACCACATAATTTTTGGAATGACGTATAACAGACAAAGTTTTCACCAGTGAGGAATATTTTACTGAAAACTCAATTTCAGGTCAGTAATATTCTGCTTGATATAACGAAGTATCCAACATATACAAAACAAGTTAAGTGACAGCCTCAGCCTATTTGCATACAAGACAGTCTATCACCCTTTTCATAGTTAAGCTATGATGACAGAATTAACTCTTGGAGAAACATAAACAACAGATCCAAATGTCACATACATACTCTTAAACACACACACAAATACACATACGTGCGGAGAGAGAGAGAAAAGAGAACATTACATTTCTTAAGATAATAGGGTCGTTTCCCTTGCTTTGCTGCTTCTCTCTCCTTTTTCTTGTGTTCAGCAAGTATGGTTGCATCAATTTGCTTTGCTGACTCAAACTTGAGTTGTTTGTCCTGTTGATGCACGATGAGCAGTGCATAAGTTGAACAAACAAATATCATCAAATTTGAAGATGTAATGATTGATGGATTCATCTAAACGGGAAAGTACTTACAATCCAGGATATGCGGTCTTTCAATTGATCAACGTCTCTTGGATTCTTAGATTTCTTTAGTTGCTTCTTCAGTTCCTTTACATTTAAAAGGGATTGAAAGAAGGAAACAAAAATCAACACAAGACAAAGTAAAATTAGGAAAATGATTATTCATATTTGAAGAATTATGTAAGCCTACCTCTCTTTCAGCTGGAAGATTGTTTTCGTATAGAAAATCATACCTTTTCCTAAACCTGCAAATGTTTAAAGAGTATTGACACCATGAAAAGTATATTAAAGAAAAGTCATTCTAGACTATTGACTACCATTAATCAAGTAGAAGAGGCAGAAAATTATCACAAACTGTTGCATAATCAGACAAACTTATACAAGACACAGGCATGTAAAAACAGCATTACCCGTCAACATCAAGATTACCAGCATATGACTCAAAGCGGGGATCACGTGGCACCTGTGAAACAAGTATCGATACCAAATTTTCAAACCCTCAAGTATATGGATACAAAGTAAGAAAACGGTCACTCTCAAATTGACCTCATCATTATGAGTCAACTAAATTTTAAATCAGATCTCTTAGACAGTCAATGATCAGATATAATGGGAAGCAGAGTAAAAAGATCTTGCATCAGCAGTTGATTCAATTGTCATCAGTTCTAAGCCTGGTTATCTATTTGATCCGCAACTATTCATTAGACCATTATTTTCTACATCTGAAGAAAGATCAAAGTTGCAAACATAATGAAATAGTCTTACATATTAAAATTGCAATTGGAGAAATAGACCAAAGGAGACTTGGTTGGTTGCTATTTACTTCACATCTTTGGAATAACAGTCATTAATAGGCATTCAAATCAATGCATTCAGCATTCCACAAACTTCAAAGAAAATAACATCGTAGATGACCGAGTATTAACTGAGTTTTAACAGAACTATCAAGTTTGAGAGTCAAGATCTAGAAGTTCATTAGCAAATAGCAACTAAAGATTTTGCTACTTAAGCAGCTGAATCTTTAGCCAGTCGATCAGATACAAACATACTAAAACTCATGTACTAAACTAGAGCCAAATTTCTGTTTCCAGAAAGGTCCAATTATCTAAATGCCACTAGCACATGAAAATCACCTAAAGAAACCAATAAAATAGAACATAAGTAATACAACGAAAATTAAAAAAGTGACAGGTTCTCCGACACAGTTGGCAAGAAGCCACTATATTTGCATGTGAAGTTAACATTTTTAACTCTCAAAAGAAATCTAAAAGGATTTACATTGTAAGAAAACAAGCCTCATCGATTTTCAATTGATCAACCAACAACATGAAAGACAACTGAACAACAAGAATGGTGGTTGCTTAAAGACGTTAAGCGTACCTCCTTTTTAGGAATCTGAACAACCTCTCGAAACCGAGTCACTGGTTTTTTGGAACTAATCTCCATAGGCCTAGGTTCACAAACACAACAATATTACCCAAGTAATAATCTTTCAAAGCAACAACCGGTATTAGACACCAAAGGAAATCACGAACTCTAAATCCAAAATAGCACCTATTCTTATTAGCTCTCCTGGTCCGTGTCTCCTGTTTAGGCCTCCTAGGAACTGAATGAGACCCATTAATCCTCGCCCTCTGCAATTCTTCGAATGTAACGTCTGCCAGTTCTCTCTCTATTTCACTCTCCTATACCAATAACAATTAAATAACATCAAGTTTTTTAAAAAGAAGAAGAAGACGCAAGCCCTTGCATATAACTGATTGAAACAGGGAAAAAAATCACTTCAGTTGGTAACGAAAAACCCACATCTTGTTCTTCATCTTCTGAGGATGCAGATTCCTGTTCCTCTTCTTTGCTTTCCACCAACTGGGTTTTGCTTGAAGGTATTTCATTATTGGGTTTCTTCATATCGACACTGAAACCGAATCAAATAACGACGAAGAGCGGGAGAGGTTTTAGTTTCCTATGTAGGCTTGGCCTAAAGCCGAAATCCAAACGGAATTCTAGGTTAGTACTTAATATAACGGAGTCGGAGGGGGATAGTAACCAATTAAAGAGGGTATTAAAAGAAGAATAAAACAAATCAGGGTAATGTGTGAAATCGCCAGAATCACGATTACCGGTCGTCTACTACAAACTGAGAGCTCGATATCGTTAAACAGAGTCTCTCAGCTGAGATTGGAGAGAGCGAGCTCTACAGTTCTCTAGGGAGGTGAAGAGACGAAAGAGAGAACTCCACAATTTAAGCAAGTTTTGTGAGTACGGAACGGAACGGCGACACTATCTATTTAAAGCGATATGAGAAGAAGAATATGATATACGATACGACGTCGTTACGGGATTAACTTATATCACTTCTTGTATTTGGTCTAGAATAAGACTACCGACTATAGTGAGCCACTTGATTATATCAATTATCAAAAGATTATTCACATGCGACACAATGTCTTTCTTCATTTTTTAGTTTGATTTGGAAACATCCGAACTTTTCTGTTAAGAATTTACTCACTTTTAAATTGGGTACCGTTTCGCTCCTTTTCCTGCTTGCAACCAAACTACAAAAGAATGCAACTCAGCTTGATTTTAATAAATTACGCATTTATGAATCAAAATCAATCAGCTATGCGCATGTCAAAGCCTAAAATAACGAAAAACCACATGGAATCAAATTTCATAGAAATACAACCAATAGTGTATAAATCTGATGGAAACTGTAGAACTCTAATGAAACGGTGAGCGACTTGCAGTTGATGGTTTTTTTCCGTAAAAGCCTGATCGACTCTACTGTAATTGCAAACATGTCATAAGGCTAATAATTAAATCACGTAAGTTTAATGCAATAGCCCTTACATTCACTATATCTAAAGCAATTGACACTCCAATAGAGGCGAAGTGAGATATTATGTAAACTTTTCATCCCTTTATTTTCCGCCCTTTATTTAGCATTCAAAATATGCTTACGGTTGGCGCATAGTGACAAACATAATCAATCTCTAAAACTTAGCAGAGGGCATCGATTTCAATTTTCAACTTGTAGGCCTACCATTGAAATGTATTATAGCCTTTTAAGGAACTAAGGAAGTAGAATATTAACGACGAAGAAACCGCAGCGTTCACAAAAACCGATAAACAGATAGACGTGCACACTGAAACTAAATAACTAAAATCCGGTGACGTGTATCCATCTCAAGATACTGAATCAAAGGAACCGAAATCAAAAGGAGAAATCATGGTGCAGTAGTCTAGAACAAAGCAACAACAAGGATTATTTTGCGCAGGAAATATGAAATATCAATAAACAGGGAGGACTGTACATCGTAATTTGTTAGAGAATCTCGTATTAACTAAATATGAAATTGTTAAAGAATTTATAAATAGTATGAGTCAACCATCGATAATCTATCCGTATTAAAAATTCTTTACAGTATCAAGATCAAAGGAACGGAACCAAAAGTAGATATCATAGACATGACTGTGTACTATCATTGAACAAAGCGAAAACACACGATATTTTGATCAGCAAAATCGATAAACAGATAGAACTACCACTGAATCAGATGATCAAAATCAAGAAAAGCGAAACAATTTTACAACATCACGCAGAGAAACGTGCACATTGAGGGGAAAAAAACGTAACAAAAAGAAGTTTCCGATCGCGAGATCACCAGAATCGCGATACCTGTCGTCTACTACAAATTGAGAGCTTACAGAGATTGCCAAACAGAGTCTCTCAGCTGAGATCATCTCCGGCGTTCGCCATTGGAGAGAGCGAGCTCTATAGTTCTCTAGAGAAGTGGAGAGAGAGAGAGAGAGGACTCCAGAATTTAAACAAGTTTTGTGAGTAAAGAGCGGGAAGTGCACTCTATCTATTTATACGATACAGGAAGAAGAACAAAAAAGTGGAGAAAAATATATGAATATAAGATACGACGTCGTAGCAGTTGATTATCATTTTTTGTTTTTGGTCTTTATTAAGAGTCTCGACTCTCGAGTTAAGTATAATATTATTCTAGGACTAAACTATAATTACTATAAAGTTGAGGGAATAAAATATTAAAAAGAGTTCATGTTTAGAGTTTGGTCTTTACTAAGATGCTCTAGTTTAAGTATAATATTAATTTAAGACTAATCATAATTACTTAAATTTTGTCTTGAATCCCTAAAATTAATTTTAAAATTGAATTTGAAATTAAACTTGGTCAAACATAATATAATTCGTTTATTTGAACCGATTTCTCTATTAATACAGAGTAAGAAATAAATAATCAAATCTATGCAATCAAAATCAAACTCAATCAAAATAAATTTGTCTCGTTAATTTAAAATCGAATTAAATTGAATCTAAACATTTTTATCTTCTCTTACCTGAGATATTACAATAAATTGTAATTATACACTATATGAGTACAAATATAGTTATAATAAATTACAATGGATTATAATGACAATAATTATAATATTGCAACTATAATTATCAATGTTTTAAAAAAATAAAAATGATTCGACGAATTTAATACAAAAAATATTGAATTGGTTAACTTTTTGGTTCAATTTTTAATTTTTATTGTTAAAAACTGACTAGTTTATTAATTAATCGGTTAGTTTCCTTAAATTAATAAGTTTTTATATATCAAGATAAACTAAATAATTTTTATTAACAATCTCTTTTTTTAATTAAACTTTAAATTTTGTTATAAGTAAGGATTTTTTTTCAATTAATTTGTAAAATTTGTAATTTTATTTAATTTTTAACCGACTTTATGATAGTCTAATATTTGTTGAACTTTTAAACTTTAAACTTTAAACTTTTTATTTTATTGACTTTCACTCGTTTTAACTTTTGGAATGATTTTTAGTACTTGTTTAGATGGACTTTTGACAAGTCAATAAGCACTTTTCTCTATCATAAAAGCCTTTTTTAAGAAAAATAGGTGTTTGACTGTAAAATAAAGAATCACTTCTTTAATAGATATGGCTTTTTTGGCAGCCAAAATATAGCTTTTTAAGAAACTCAAATTTGGAGCTTCTAAAAAAAACCTCTCAAATAACTTTTTTGGGTAGATTTTTCAGATCAATTAATGAGTGTATTTTTAGTCTCTTTTATCCTTATGTTTTACACATAATTTTCACAATTCCTACAAATCCATCTTCATGTTTATCTCGCAAACTCGTCTTCTCTATTTGTCTTTTTTATACGTTGTAATATTTACTTTTGATAGTCATTTTACTTATGTTATAATCCATATAAAAGATTTTGTTAGATGTATTTTCATTTATATTTCATCTAGTTTAAAATGATATAATAATTAATATATTGTGCTTTGCATTTTGTTTAATATACTTTAAATAACATTTATATACATAAATAATTTTATTACAAAATGAAATATTGTTAAAATTAAAAGTACTTTTATTTTTATGTTCCCAAATAGTTTATTGTATGAAGCTATTTAAAAAAAAAAATTTTTAATAACAGCAAACAGTCAACTGGTTTTTTAGAAAATTTTGTCTAAAAATAATCTTCAGCAAAAAAACTTTACCGGAAAAAGTTTTAATAATATAAGCCAATTAAAAAAAAGTTTAGAATATTGATATTTATATCTAAAGAAAAAAGTTGGGCCGGGACTGGGTTAGGTCAGACCCGACCTTCTCCCAAAACGATGTTATTTGAGTAATTCAATCGAAATCGGGCTTAGACTCAAGCCAGGCCGTCACGAGCCATACTCAAGCTCAAGTTGGGAGTTAAGGAGGTGGGACCAGACCGGCTTCCTTAATAACACGTTGCACCAAAACAATCACAGGAGTTAATCCAAGAATGGCATGACATAATACGGTGGAATAATAAACAAAAGGTGATTACCCACCAAAACTGGTCCACAGCGCACTCTTTTTGCTCTCCTTATTACGCTGCTTCTTGGATCCTCTCCCATTTCACTAAACCCTCTTCTCTTAAAAGAGCATCGATTCTACTGCAACTCTTATCTTCTTCTTGTAATGGCAATCCTCACATTCTTACCAGATCACACTGCACCAAAGAAGCAGCTCTCTAAACGCAAGACTTCAAAGCAGCTTCAGAAGCAGAAACACCCAACTTCATGGGACCAAATCAAGAACCTACTCACCTGCAAGCAGCTCGAAGGGTCAACTGTACACGACCCTTCAAAGAACTCCAATGGTTACTCAAAACTGGGTTCGTCATGCAGCTCTATATGTAGTTTTAGAGACGTTGTTCATGGCGATTCAAGGGTTGTTCACAGAGCCGATAACTCACCCCAGAATAGTACCGGGTTGCTGAGTCCAAAAAAGTTGGTGTCTGGATCGTCATCACTCACCGGAACTGGGAGATCCAACGCTGGTGGTAACTTCACGTCATCTTCGCGAGGCATGCAGCTGAGGAAGCTTTCTGGTTGTTACGAGTGTCACACCATCGTTGACCCAAGCAGGTACAATAACGAGTCCTACCATATTTCACAGTGTTCTTCTTCTAAACTGACACTCAAGTGACGAAGGTCAAGCTATTATAAGTTTATAACATCAAAATTATTTCAGGTATTCTATTCCTAGAACCATCATATGCACTTGCTCTCATTGTGGAGAGGTTTTCCCAAAATTTGAGAGCTTAGAGCTTCATCAGAAAGTTCGTCATGCCGGTAATTATTCCGCAAAACTCAAATTCGAATTCAATCTCCATCAAAGTCGAACTCAAATTAAAACTTTGGAATGATTTTTTAGAGAGAATCATTATTTGTAATGGTATTTGTTTTGATGCAGTCTCAGAGTTGGGACCAGAGGACTCGGGTCGAAACGTAGTGGAGATGATCTTCAAATCAAGCTGGCTAAAGAAGGATGATCCCATATGCAAGATCGAACGGATATTGAAGGTCCAAAACACGCAGCGCACAATTCAACGGTTTGAGGACTGCAGAAACGCCGTAAAGACACGTGCGCTGAACAGCACTAGAAAAAACCCCAGATGCGCAGCCGACGGCAACGAGTTGCTGCGATTTTACTGTACAAGCCTCATTTGCTGTCTCGGCTCGTGCAGCACGTCGAGCTTGTGCGGCGCAGTTCCGGCTTGCGGAGCGTGCACCGCCATAGGACATGGGTTCCAGGTGAAAGGGACCAAAGGTGTCCGTACGACCGCGAGTAGCAGTAGGGCTCACGATTCTTTGATCGGCTATAGTGGTACGGAGGGTCTGAGGGCAATGATAGTGTGTCGTGTAATTGCTGGGAGGGTGAAGTGCTTGACGGATGCCGCGTCGCTGGTGGCAGAGGAGGACGGTGGAGTATCGGTGGCTGGCTCGTACGATTCTGTAGCCAGAAACGCCGACGTTTACTCCAATCTCGAGGAGTTGTTTGTGTTCAATCCAAGAGCAATTCTGCCTTGTTTCGTTGTTATCTACAATGCACTATAGGGGTGTTTTGCCGGGGTGTATTTAGATTTTTGTATATAAATAAAATTTTGAATGTATTTAATAATTTTTAAATCATATATTTTCAAATAAATTACTTGAATTAGCTATTTAAAATGCCATGATTGATTTCTCAAATTAAGAATTTTATATAAATTAATGAATACAATTCAAAGATCATCCAAAAATTTAAATTGAAATATTAAAATATAATAAATTATATTTTAAATATTTATAAAATTTACAAGTGACTTATAAATTCTTTAAAAAAGACTCTCACTCCCTCTTAACATGTTGATCCACCTCGTTAGAACTCCCTTGCATTGTTTAGGATACCATTTCATATCGGCCAGTGGGGATGAAGCATCTTGTTTAATGTTTCAATTCTATGTCATTTAATCTTGTCCACACATTTACGTAGACTCCACATAAATGCGTGGATGAGATTTAATAAAACAAAAATTTATGTGGATGAGATTTAATAAAACAGAATAAAAATTAGTTGATCGGAATAAAGAATCTGATCTCGTGTGACAAAAAATTGATATAATTAAAAAGTTTTATATCAGACTAGTTCTTTTTCAATTGTTACCAGATAATAACCAAAATACTAGTAAAATATTAGATAGAATTATAAATTTAAAAAATAACACTAAATTAAAAATATTTAAATTTCTCCTATATAAACTAATAATTATTTATGCATAATAATAATAAAATTATCTAAAATTTATTGAATAAATAATAAAACTTTTAAATTAAAATTATTTTAATTGATAAGAAATATGTGAAAATAATATTAATAAAAATAAAGAATCATTTATTATATCAATTTTATATTATTATAGTTTCTTAAGATAAGATTGAAATAAAGTGAAAATTATAAATAATAATATATTGAGAGATTATTTTATAATTTTATAAAATTTAACCTTTTGGACTAGTGGGTTTAGTACTGGAACTTACCAACACAAAAAGCTAATATTGTATTGTTCATTGAACTTCTCAGTCAACTGACTAATAGCATAAAACTTGCGACTAATAATGAACCAGTTCATCGATCGGATCATTTGTCAAGTCTGTTTTCATTTTGGTAGACATTAAATTATTGGCTGGTTGTGTGAAGCAGATCAAACCAACTAAAGAGAAGATACCATCAGCTTTTATGATGGGGGTGGGGAGGTAGTTGGGAAGACGACGCCGTTGACGTTCAACAACGAATACCTAAATTGTCCCATCATATCTTTTTCTTTTTTCACTTTTTAATTTGAATTAAAATCTTTATTCACAATATTTTTTAAATAAAAGATATAAATACTTATTATAATTTTATTTATTCAGAATATATATTATGATGTTCATAATTTTAATATAATTTTAATATCTATTTAAAACTTAATGCGTGTTTTTTAGAGATTGGTTCTGCCTGAATCTGCTGGGGCTGGACGTTGCTATTCGAATCCATGACTCTGTGTGACTTTGGCTGCTGAATATCTGCAAAACAGAGAAGGCACGCCGGAGGTTGACTGCCGGCAGGCCCCTCTGACGCTCAAATTAGTCTTTGTGAGAGAGTTTAGGTCTCTAAGAACAGAAAAGATTAGGGTTGTAATCTCGTACCTGTATCATGGCCAAATAGTACCTTATATATAGAATACATGCTAGGTTTAGGTCTTTACATTTGCATGGGAGACTTACACCTGCGAACGAGCCGTGAACGTGTGGACCTGAGCCTAAGCCTTGGCCTAGCACAGCCGACCCAACCAGAGATGATATTTAAGTCTGAGCTCAACCTAGTAAGCCTGATATTAACAAATTTAGTTTGAGATTTTTTTCAAAACAATTGAACTTCGGTTTACAAAAATGGCATCATTTTTTATTTTTAATTTAAAATATAAAATAAAATAACGTCAAGTTAGACCTCAGAACTCAGAAGTAGCTCAAACTCTTGCTTGAATGCCTCTAAGTCTCTAACTCAATCGGGCCTCAAGTCGAGCTAGGTCTCAAGCTCAAATAGAAGCAATCAAGTAGGGCTTAAACGGGGGGGAGTCACTCAACCTATTGTCATTCCCTCCGTGACTAATGTCTTAGACACATATACGTTCATTAGAGTATTTGTACATTTGATTATTTTTCATTGATCTAGACAAAATATATTTTTGAAAACTCATTTTATGGTTAATTTATTAATTAAATTTTAAATTATAAAGCTTTTATATATATACATTCAAATTTTATTTATTACGTAAAAAAATTTAGTGAATACAAATTTAACTATTATAAAAAGAATTACTTAAATTGCTGAATAAAAAGTGGTTCAATTAAAAAGAAAGAGTATGTTTTCTAAGATTTCATACAAAATGACATATCACATGAAATCCTTTATTATGTTGTATTAAATTTATGCCATTTAACTTTGTCCGCATCTTTATATGAACTTCACATAAATGTGTGAATGAGATTTAATGAAACAAAATAAGAATATCATAATCGGAATAAAAGTTCTATTCAAATGATATATAAGTGCTCTCTAATTAATTTTTATTGATTATTTAAATCGAATGTGTTATTTATATGATAAATTATAAGTGATTTTTTTAATATACGCAACTTATATGTAATTTTATCCAAAATACACTTGAAAATTAGGCAGATTCTTTTTACCAAAGCAAAAAGAATATTCGCCGGGTTAGTCATTTGGTTGGTTCAGCCGATTAACCGAGATTTGCATGCTGAAAGTGGAAAGAGTTGACGAGATAATAACTTAGAAGTTGACTAATGCCATTCAATCAATTAATTAATAAGCTAATCAAGTTTTAACAATAAAAATTATTAAACTAAATCAAATTATGAGGTTAAAAATTAAACTAAAATTTTAGCTAGTTTAAAATTTTTACTATTAACTGTCTGAATCAGTTCTGCTTTTAAAATAGTTGACTAATAATTTAACTCCTATCCTTATTGAATCACAGGCTTTAATGGTAAAAAATAGATATACATTATCTATGTAATTAAATTTCGGGTCAAATTAAAAATATTATGCTTTATAATTTTATAATTTAATTTTTAAATTTACAAGTAAAGTTTGGATATCAACAATTTCTTCTTAGAACGTATTGATTTGACCCAATAAGCGGGACCACCACCCCATAGCATGTTGCCCCCAAAAGCATAACCTCGTATTTCTTCTAAAAAATCACTCTTACTGATCTATTAACAATAAGTTGATTTACGCCAAATAAAGTTATTATAACATTATTATTATTATTATTATTATTATTATTATTATTAAAAATTAAGAGTAAACGGTATAAGACTCAAATGTGATTTAATTAATTTTAAAAATTTATGATTTTTGACATTATTGAAATTTTTATAATTTATAATTTTCAAAAAAATTAATCTTATATTTTCACTAAAAAATAATTTTAAAACATATGTGACATCATCAACACTCATAAACTAATTAAATATTAACTTATTAATTTAACTCAAATCTTAAATTTGATGTAAACTAATAATTTATTATAGGCATGTCAGAAGGTCGTGTTAATAACATTTGATTGATTCACATGTATTATTCATGTTATGTTTGTTTTGTTATTGTTTTTTAACAAAGTTTAAAAGAATATTTTTATTAAAAAATAAATAATTTCTTATAAT
>JANKOD010000006.1:1232606-1249759 GCA_026284645.1 Erythroxylum acuminatum | reverse complement strand
ATTTTTCGATAAATAAGAATAATTTTTTATCTTATTTTAAATTCTTTAATTTTATATAATCTTTAGTCAATTGTATGACAGTATAATATCGGTTGAACCTTTTAAATTTTAAATTTTCTATATTACTAGTTTAACTTTTAGTTAAATTTTTAAAATTAAGAATTATATGATAATAAAAAATTAATATTAGGTGTGTCAACAAATAAGTTATTATTATTATTATTATTATATGAGGAAAAATCATGTCAAATTTATTAATTAAAAAATAAAGCATTCTATTTTTACATAAATATCTTCCTATTTATTGATTATTTATTACTGCAACATAATATATTTTAAATATAATTTATTCTCTCAAATTTAAATATAATTCAGAATTTAATTAATTTAAATTTAATAAAATTGATTTGAAAATGTGTAAAATTTAAAATTTAATTAAATTTAGTTTTTTTCCTTCAAAAAAAACTGAATTTAATTAAAATAAATTAAATTAAAGAAAAAAAATTCGGAGAGTAAATATAATTTCCTTTTAAACTGCATTTTGAGAAATAAAATTGCGCCAAACGAATCCCTTTACACTCTGATGCATTAATAACACCTGTACCCGGAGCATAGACGCCATTATAGCCGTAGATTAAATCAGATCACGAAATCAATCAAATGCGCGAGATCTGACGTCCGATTGTCACCTTGTGGCTCTCGTCTCTGCAAGGCAAGATCATTCAGACACTGCATAGCCATAGCCTCTCCTGTCACTTAGCTCTTCGTTTAATCTTATTGGTAAACTAGAAAAATGGTAAGTTTAGGTGTTTCTTTAATGACCTAATTGTGTTGCTGACTTGGTCAATTCTGAATCAGAAACGATTTTGATTTGCTGGGTCATGTATGGATTTTACAGATCCGGTTCATACTTCTTCAGAATAGGCAAGGCAAGACTCGTCTTGCCAAGTACTACGTTCCTCTTGAGGATTCTGAGAAGCACAAAGTCGAATACGAGGTGACTAAAGTTCCTTTCTTTTTCTTTCTCTTATATTGTTAAGATTAATATAACTGATTTCTCTTGTTTTGATCATATTGCCCTTTCTTTTCTTTTTTTTCCTTTTTAGGTTCATCGTTTGGTGGTTAATAGAGACCCCAAGTACACGAATTTCGTTGAGGTTGGTACCTGTTCCTGATTCTATGATTATACAATTTAGTTTATCAGATAAAATTATGCTTGTGCAACATTTCCCAAATTTAGCTTTATGAGATGGAAATTTCAAATCCTTTGAAGCGCCAAATCCGTCTTCGAGTGGGATTACTTGAGATGTTTTATTAACCATGTATATCTGTTCTACTGCACAAGTCATTCAGTTTTTTGATCTTTCATCATTTAACCTTATGAATCATGATCTGTTCTTTACCTTGTAATTGTTCTTATTGCAGTTCCGGACGCACAAGGTTATTTACAGACGTTATGCCGGGTTATTCTTCTCGTTGTGTGTGGACATAACGGACAATGAATTGGCTTACTTAGAGTGCATCCATTTGTTTGTGGAGATATTAGATCATTTCTTCAGCAATGTGTGTGAGCTAGACCTTGTATTTAATTTTCACAAGGTCTGTCTACTGTTCTTGATCACTTTGTTTATATCACATGATTTTATGATCAATGCTCATCTCTGTGTTCAAAGTCACTGTGGTACACGTATGAATTGAATATTTTGCTTTTCTTCTGCCATCCTTATGGTACTGGTGCTCTTTTGACTTGTTTGAAGATAATGAAGTAATATTTGGTTCCTTAATCTTGGTCAAAAGACTTCAGCCATACTTGTACTACCATAAGTCTAGTGGCACTGATCCGGCCTTTCTGTTAGCTAAAAGTTTTTACTGTTTCAACTAGCAACTTTAGTAATAATTCCACAAAGTGGATTCCCAGATTAGAGTTACTGGAGAATGATATGCCCTTTAGTCTGTTTCATTGAAATGGTTCCTGTGAATGAAGTTTTCCGATTCAATTGCATCAAACAATATCTGTAATAGGCTCACCTAATTTTTCAAGCAAGTATTGGAGTTTTTTTTTCATGTTCATCATGCAATGTAATATCTATCTTTGATTCAATGAGCATATGGTTGTGCTTGTTAATTAATAACTACCATTTCTTTCTTTATTCTTTGACTTTTAACATGTTCATGTCTCTTTTGTCAGGTTTATTTGATTCTTGATGAATTCATTCTTGCTGGAGAGCTTCAAGAAACTAGCAAGAAGGTGAGCTAGAGATTGTTGTTGATATTCAATATGTTGTGCCGTTTCCAAAAACTTATATTTGTATGGATACAATATCAGCTACAGACGACGAATAGAATTACGGTTTTACGGTTTACCAACTATCGACGTAATTTCTTGTTCCGTTAGTAATTGGGTGTAATATATGTGCTCATTTTATCCATCTTAGAGCATTGTTTCTTTCTATGCACTATTTTCTTGGTATTCTGGTTAAACATTTGGACATTATGGAAGCTATTCTAAGACTGAAATTGTTCTTGCTTGCATGCAGGCCATCATAGAGCGAATGGGAGAGTTGGAAAAACTAGAGTAAGCATGTGTTTGTGTGAAGAGTGACTGAGAACTGAAATTTCCGTTCTCTTTAAGAGATGATTGTTATTGTGCCAGAAAAACTCTGCTTCTTTCTTCTTGGCAAACACAATCTGGATTGTTGATCCATCAATACGTGTAATGTACAATTCAGGAGACTTAAAGATCTTTAGTAAAGGAGTTTTTATGTTCAACCAAGCTTCAACAATACTATTGTGACCGTTACCGACATATAGGATCGAGTGATCTTTTGGTCTTCACTTACTGCACAGCTTGTGGAACATTCTGGACTAGTTAGCAATCTCTATTCAGCTAGATAAGAAGGTTCGAAAAACAGGCATGAAGAGATCTATCAATAAGAAAGAGGTGATTTCTTTTAACGTTGGAACTTTCAATAACTATCTTTGGTATCTTCTTCAACAAATGATTTCCAAAGAGTTGATCCAAGTCGACCTACAATACTATTATGAGGTCTCATTGGCTCTACCGTTATTGTACTTGATCTGAACAATCGTTGGATTAACTCACAGGTAACAAACGATATACCAGTTCGTACGCTCGTGAAAGAAGACTTAAAATTGTTATCCTTTTTAGAGGATAATGAACACCTTGGAGCATAATCTAGCACCTTACATTTCGTGGCTCATATGCTTTCAATTCTTAATTTTATGTCCCCATCTCATCTCAATCGTCTATGCCCTGCTTAAATCATGCAGCAGTCTCCCGCCTGGCGTTTAACAAACAACTTATGAACGAAAACACCATATCTGTCGTCCATTTCTTCTGATGGATGTAGCTTATGATTCAAACCTGTTTCACAGGCGTTCATTACAGAGCAACTGCAATGCTAATGCTCCACCTGCTCGAAACCCGCCTCCGGTTTCTTCATAAACAGAAGAAAGGTGGTGATCTTGCTCCTGAAGACTTTAATAAGGTAATGATGAAGGGAAGATCATGGGGTGATGGAGGTGTTGTTGCTGTTGAGTCCCTTGATAGTACTTAGAGCTTAATACATCAATTGGAGGAGAAAGTGGGATAATGACTTGAGTCTCTTGGCCCTTTTGCCAACTTGGGAATTGAGTCATGGGCGAAGAAATCTCCATATTTCTGTATTGAGCTAACATCTGGGCAGCCCATAGCTGCTTCTTTTGTTGTAGTTGTTGATGATGCTGCACCTGCTGCTTTGTCAAAGGCAGATTGCTTCCAGGAGAACCATAGAATGGATTTCCAAGATAAGTGGGTTGAAGCTGGACCTAAGATCAATCAATGGAACACGTTCAATATCAAAAACTTACAAGGCAATTCAATAACCAATATGAAACCTACAACCGGAAGTTGATAAAAGTTTGAAGCCATGTAAAGTCATATCGTTTAAGCTTAATGCCACACTGTGTTTGTCATGTTGAATCTCCTCCCTTAGTCTCAGGAAACAACAAAAAACACTTCAGTGATTAGAATTACAAGTGAACCATCGAAAGTTTTTACCACAATGAGGACACAGCATTTCACAGTATCTATTATCTATTCAATGATTTCGACTCCATATCACATGTAACAGCCTAAACCAAGAACAAAAACCTGCTTTGCAGCTGCAGCTGAAGGCTGATTGGGATAAGCAGTTCTGTGTCGGGACATGGAGAAAGCTGGTACTATAGTTGGATGCTGCACCTGTGAGTGTATATAAGGATATTGGAGATGTGTCAATGGTTCCGATCCATTTCCATTTCTATCCAAAGTATCGTTTGTTTCCAGTTTCGTACCACCAGCCGGCAAGGACAAAAAATTGAAAATCTGGGAAAAAGTAATTACCAGTTAGGACACAGTATTTGGATGGTCAGAACTTAAATGCCATTGGAATTGGATGCGAAGATACCTGCTTCTGAGAGGTGAATGTGCCTGATGCCAGAGAAGCCTGTGGCTGATTTTGGCGAAGCCTTTGATATTCAAGAATATCAGTTCTAGCTTCAATAGGATTACTATCAGTGATGTTGACAACTCCACTAGCAGATGCAACTCCATTTGATTCATTTCTCATGTCATTTAAGTCATTTATCATCATAATTGCACCTTGATTTAAAAGAGAGATTTGTAGCGACCTAATAAATTGACTTATGTGGACATGAGTCGCACACTTTTTCCATGAATTCCTGTCAGTGTTGACCTTAACCTGTGATGAAAAAATAAGCAATAAAGAAACAAATAGCTCTCCAGTAGGCTTTCAATGGCAATTAGGGACTGGCATTTTGGCAAAAACCGGTTAAGACCTGTTCACGCCAGCCCTCCCGAACCCGAGCCCTACCCGGTTTGCCATCCCTAATGGCAATTTGTAAAGGATAACTAGACACTGGTTAGTACCTTTCCATTTGAAGAAAAATCATTCCATGAACCAGGTCTGGTGGCACAGGTAGCAGTATCTAGCCAAAATGGAATTTTACCAGCAGACGATCTGAGATAGTAAAACTGCTTGATGAGTGGGAACAAAATGAATAGCAGAAAGGTACCAAAAGAAAAGAAAGTTTTAAGAATTACTGTGATGAAGGACCACAACTCCAAGCACTACTTGAGATTGTTGACAAGCCTGAGGACAATACTAGACCTCCTGGTAGTAAATTATGCTATCAGTTGAATATAGAACTTCATATTTGATTATGAAGTGCTATTATCAAAGTTGAGTAGTGTGAGATAAGGAGATTTACCATTTTGATCAGAGTCCTCGGTTTTAAGCTGATGATCCAGTTGTCTTTTGGCCGTAGCCTGAAAAGTAAAATAAAAAGAAAAGAAGTTAGAAGAATATAAGAGTATAATTCAAAGGGTTAAACCAGAGTACTTGTCTCACCTGCCCCAGTACAATCTCTGGTTTTGGATTAGATAGTGGAGTCTCCAGCTCTGTGGGCTGCTTCATTGTGCTATATAATTATGTAGAAGTATTGCATCAAAATAGAGAACAAAAAGGGACTAAAAAGCATCACAGAATCTCCTAAAAGTAAAAGGGATACCAAGTATCATGGTGAGGCATATGTTGGATGCTAAAGTCAACCGGACCACAAGCTGGCTTGCCTTCCTCATGCTTCGCTCGACCAACAGACCTATTATCGGGCTGTTCTTTAATGGTGGATGAATCGGTGGCAATTTCCTCTGATGATTTTTCTAAAACTGGAGCAGGATCAGCAGACTCATTGCCCGAATCCGAGTTCAAGTCTTTGTCTATAGTCACAGAGACAAAACCAAAACAACTTAAGCCCATGAATGCACAAGCAAAAGTGACTTCTTGATCAATAGTTTACAGAAATTTGATTAGAGAACCTTCCAATGTTGGGGTAGTCTCACTAGCCTCTGGTAAAGCTGAAGGCAATTCATCTAAAGAAGCATTCTCCAGTTCGTTCTTGCTGTTGGGTCCATTGTCTAGGAACATGCCAGCCAATGCATACAAGGTCTCTACCACTTCTTCTTCATCTTTAGTTATTGGCCCACAAACACTCTCTTCAGTGGACCAAACTAGGACTCCTTGTTTCTATAAAACCAATTCCATCCTCATGTCAAGTAAAATGCTCCATTCAAAAAGAACACGAAGTGAATTTAGTATCCAAAGATAGCCAACTAACCACGTTTACTTTCGATTTCAGTTTCTTTACACCATCCCTTTTGTTGGGTGATTCCAGTCCACCAGCACTTTGGTTCAGCTTCTTCGGATCAGGAAAAGGCGGCGAGATAGATTCCCGGTTGCGTGTCTTCGTGGCTGTGAAGTTCAGCACCAATTTAATTCCAAATTTGTGTTATTTTTTATTCCCAACATCATAAAGAAAATTAAACAAAACTAAAAAATTTCCATCTTTCTGATTCATAAAGAAGTTGAAGTATCTCCCCGGAAAAGTAAATGAGAAAAGATGGGAAATAAAGAACTTAATCAATTGATTTCAGAAGTATCAATAATGATATATAATAGAAATGAAAAAGAAAGAAAAAGCAAAAAGCAAAAAGCAAAAAGCTTTGAGTTTTGCTTCGGCTAAAATCAAAAGAAAAATACTCAGCAAAAACACAACAAAGACATGAAACTTCTGAGAAAGATCAAACCACCAATTTGCATTCGATCTGAAACAAAAACAGTAAACCCCATAAAAAATAAAACAAACTAAAAGCAGGAAAAAACAAACCTGAACGCAGCTTCCTTGGAACATAGGAATGATCAACGCCATTGCATTCATCAAGAAGCTGGTGTAAGAACAAAAGCACAAGAAGTTTACTCATAGAACATAAAAGAGAACAGTTGAGAGCAACCCAGTTTTCGACTGTTGCAATAAAAAACAAGTATCAATAACGTACCTTGCTGGAAAGCTTAAACCTCTTGTCAGTACCGAAATTGCTCCTAGACGGAGGTTGAAGATGAGGCTTGTGTTCTCGATCGGAAACGTCGTAAACCATCTGGCAATTCTCTTCTTGGGTAGAACTCAGTCTCTTGATTCTTGCTTTCCTCGATTTCTCCAAGGACACAACGTCGAAACCTTTTTGAAACAAACGAGCACACACAAAATGAACGATAATAACAAAAGCTAGCAAACGGGAGATGAGCAAGAGACTGGCATTTATCTGAGAAAAGGAGAAAACTCTCATCAACAAACACTTCAATTAAGAACATATAGATAAGGACAAGAGACCCGTTTGGGTTTCGTTGGATTTCTGTTTCTGGGTTAAAATCTGGGGACCAGAAAATTTGAAGGAGAGTGCAGTAAATTCACCAGAAACGAGCTTGTGTCTTCCAGATTGCTTAATCTGTCTCGCTCCACGCCTCATGTCCCTACCAGTACAACTCTTGTCTGTTTCCATCATCTGAATCATAACAATTCACGCTGTTAGGCCTAAAAAATCCATCCAAATAAGCCAAACCCAGATCTTTGTTTGGCTCTTTCTCTTCAAAAATTTAGAGAAAAGCTTGTATGCCAGTGAATTACTTCATCTTCTCCTTGAGATATAGAGAGAGAAACGAAATTTCAGGTTCAGTTACACAAGTCAAATGCCAAGATGGAGAAACTGAAAAAGCTGGTTTCGAGTTCTTTCTATGTAGAGAAACGTTAAGATCTCTACTTCTCCATTCTAAAGAAGAAGAAGTTGGTGAAAAAGCAAAGAAAAGAGAGGGACATTGACGAATAGAGAGTAACTAGTTGGAGAATCAGGTTCTTCGCAAGATAAAAAGCGTATAAAAGTTATATATGCGTGTGAAAGGAAACAAAAAGAAGAGAAACTCTCAACATCTCTCTCACCCATTTAAACACTCACACAACTACACCACAACGAACCTCCTCCATAGCTCTTACTCTCACTAATAAGCTTCAACTTTCCTTTAAAACAAAAAACCCATTTCATACAAAAAAAACATTTTTTTTCATGAAATTTCATTTCTAATCGAAGCTTCACTATCATCGCTTCATTGGGTCACAGATTCAGAAGCTTTCTCACCGTAAAATCATTCCTTAAATACTTCATAAAACGGCCACCTCCATTTATGTACTCCTTTCAAGTCCAATTCTCAAGTCAGTTCGTGATCGACGGTGTCCAGTCGCTACTCATCCACAGCCGTCGGATTCCCCTTTCCCTCCACTCATAAATGATGAAAAAAGAATCCAACGCTTCCTATTCGTTCTAACCAACGTCAGCCTCTTCCAGCCGTCGGCTTTCTTCTTTTATTGACGGTTAGTTCTGAAACGCGATTAACCGAAACATCAACGGCCACGGTCCAGAGCTCTTAGATGTCTGCCACGTGGCTAACGCGATACCTTGTACGAACTTTTAAGATATATTCCTGATTTTTCGTCCACAAGAAAAAAGAAATTAGATTTTTAGAATTGAGAGTCCGCAATCACCCGCTTCTTTCGTAAGTACCGACGATACGCGCCAGTAATGAAGAAGAGTGGTCTGGAAGGTGCATAACACGCGCTAAAATGAACGTCCTCCAGCATCCAAACAGAATGTTACGTATCTCTCTGGGAACAAACTGAAAATGCGCGACATGTCACGGGAAAAAAGATTTAGGAAATCGGCGATTAGTTGGGAAAGGACCGGCGGCTATATGATAGGAAACGACCCGAAACTTTTTTTTTTAACTGAGTAATCCCAGCCGCTAATTTTTGAAAGTATATTGAATAAATTTTTGAATTGATCCTAATAGTTTGTAAATTACATTAAGGGTATTTTATACTAGGCAAATCTTGTACTACAGGCTTAATCAAGAGTATAAATAGGAGGATTCGAACATAGAATCTTTTAACCCTATATCTCTCACTCCACCAACTCAGCGAATTATTGGGAGACTCCCAAGACTTCTATATAATACATAGTACAACAACAATCACAATTTAGTAAAAAAAATTTAAAATATTAATTCTGAAGAGGTGTAGTAGTACATAATTTTATTATTAATTAATTAAGAGGTTGTTTCATTATAAAAAATCATATATAAAATTCAATAACATAATAAAATAATTGTTTAATCTATTTAAAAATTAACAAATTAAATTATATTTTATATTTTATTCAACTAATAAAATTGATTATTTTAATTTATTATCTTATATTATGGTGTAGATTTTGAAAATTTATAAAAATTTTCTCTCTAAATTATAAATATAATTTTTATCAAGTAAAATATTTTACAAAATTTTGTACGTATCGATAAATTATTATAAAATTTGGTAAATCAAATTTCTATTTCCCTTTTTCTCTTATTATGGTTGAACATAATGTACTTTACATATTTATATAATTGAATCATTAAAATTTTAAAATAGTGTGTAGAAAAGTGTTTATCGTAAAATATGCTTAATTTTATAAGTTTTAATTTCAATTTACATTCTTATAAATTAAATTTATTTTTTATTTTTCTGTTTGATAAGACTTAAGATGCTCAACAACTCGATGTGGCGCGGATCATGTGTGATGCGTGACTGTCAGATTCAGTTACTGCTAATTTACAGAAACGCCCCGACAAAAATAGAAAAAAGGAAAAGACAAAACTTTATGTCAATTAATTAATCTAAATATGAAAATTAATGTGATAGTTTGGTTACAACTTGCGGGTAAGGTATCTTTTTTTTTTCCGGATTTGGGCCCACGGAAGAGCAATTGCTACTAATTAACATGTGAAGTGTTGTGGGGGACAGAACCTGTTCTTGTGTTTGTTTTTGCTGAGACCTATTAATAGGCCTAGGGAGGCTCGGAGTGTAAGTAGAAAGTGAGCTGTGTTGCTCCAAATTAGGCATGGCTTTGACGTTGGGTTTCCACTACTTTGGTCCAAATTTATAAGGGGCGGTTGGTTAGAGCGAAGAATGGAAATGAATATAGGTCTTGTTTAATAATTAACTGATTACATTAGTTTTTAATTGATAGCGGATTATATTAATTGATTTGATTAATAGATTGCATTAGCTGTTTGTCATTTAATATTTAGTAAAATTAGTTGTTTAATATTAGCTGTTTATGTATAAAATAATTTACAAAGAAGTGATTTTAAAAAAATTATAAGAGTATGAATATTATATATCTTAATATTTCGTCAAATGTTCCCATAGTGATTTAGATTTTAGATATTTAATTCTACAAAATTAATTTTATAAACCTAATATAAAACATAAAACATATAGTAATAGTAGTAATAATAATAACAACAACAACAACAACAACAACAAAATCTAATAATAATAATAATAATAACAAAATCTAATAATAATAACAATAACAATAACAATAACAATAACAAAATTTAATAATAATAATAATAATAATAATAATAATAATAATAATAAATCTTATATACAAACCCCAATCCCATAAAACACCCCATAAAACATAACATACAAAGCCAACCCCATAAACACCCCATAAAACATAACATACAAACCACTGACAGGGTGAGCATGACTAACTAGGTAAGAATTGAGGGTCAAATGGTAATTACCAAAGAGCTAAATTAGCTTATCAGCCAAAACGCTCCTCATTGCTAGCTTTTCACAAATTAGCTGGTTGGGTTGAATCAACCAACAACCAAACAACATTATTAGCTTTTTGATAAAGTCAAATAGTTGATTTTAGTCAATCAGTTAAAAAATAGCTGATCAGTTATTAACCAAACAAGCCCAATCTTTTAGTTGATAAAGGCAGCTCCAAATAAGTGAAGGGGTTGCTTACACTTCAACCCTAATATCATGGACAACTAGTTAGTTAAATGTTTAGTACTATCAGATATAATCAGATGGCTCTTCTCCTTGTTGATTGTGAGTTCCAACAGCGGTTTGAATATAAGGAGAGCATAAGCAAGCTTAAGGAGTTGCCATTGACCTTACAAAAAACAAAAGTATAAGTTAACAATCTTTAATTTCTTGCCATTACTACTTAAGTCCTATGTCATTTCTAATGTTGATTTCAATGAGTGTATTTAGTGACTTTTATGCAAAGAATGAATAGGTAAGGGAAAAAGGATCCTCTTGTATTAGCTCTTTACTTTCAAGGAAACATTTTGTGGGTGACAGCGCATCGTAACACTAGTCAAAATAAATTAGACCTATTATTATAACAGTGATGAGTCTAGGTCGATCCTACAGAGAGTATGTGTAAAGTTGTTAAAATGAAATTAACCAATGTTCAAGTTTGGGGTGGTTTGGTTTTTAAAATAAGAAAATAAAATAAATCTAAACATAGAAAAATAATTTAAAGAAAACATGTAAAAAAATGATAGAAGTGGGGAATTCAGTAGGGACCCGATTCTTTGGATCAATTTCGACCTACACCTTAATTATACATATTTCCTTAATTTGTTGTTGTTAAACCTCTCCTAAAAACTATTAATCATGGGTTAATAATTAATCTGAGTTTTCTATTAGGTAGTGTTTAATCAAGATATGATCGTTAATTAAACCTAACCACTGAATAACTTAGGATACGATCTCTACATTCAATTGGGCAGTAGCATTACGAATTAGAAAAATCAATTAATCAAGGCAACAACTACATACGATGCATCATTTAACCTAGGTTATGTTATCCCTAATGATTATAAACTATTAGTCGCTAAAAATGAATTTCAATATAACAATTACGAATTACATTGAATATTCTAGCAATGGGTTTATAATAAAACGATCAAATGAACACATTAAAATCATTTTTTCACAATACATGTTCATACATAAATAATCAAACTATAACGATAACATGATCATTTATACACAAAACTCAAATTTATACATATAGAATAACACAATTGTTAAGTCAAAATGAATTTACGTTCAATGATTTTGATGAAGACCAAATAATAATGAAAGAAGAAAGTAAGACGGAAGCAGACGAATATCAGACGGAAGGCGCAAAACAAAAGTGAGAAGGAAGACACGCAAAACAAAAGTGAGATGGAAGGCGCAAAACAAAAGTGAGACGGAAGGTGCAAAACAAAAGTGAGACAGAAGACGCAAACCAAAAGGGAGATGGAAGCGCAAACTAAAAATCAGACGGAAGGAAGTGAGACGGAAGAACCGATACTACGTTAGATGACTAATCAACTTGAGTTAGTTACAGAACTCAACTGAATAACTGATTCTTTAAAGATCAAGAAACAAGAAAAAAGAACCAGTTATCAACAAGCGGTTGAAGATGAAGACTATAAATAAAGGTCAGAGTCGAAGACTACAGAAGCTTAGTGATTTGAGAAGTTAGAGATTTTCAAGAGAAAAAGCTAGAAATCTTACTGTGCGAAAATTAGAGCGATCATTATCTATAACAAAAGCTCAAAAACTCTTTCAGTTGAAAGAAGAACAGCAGATAGCCTGAAGAGGCTAAGTGTGAAAAGAATACTCGTTGTAAGAGATCTAAAGAGGCTCGGAGAAAAGAATACTTGTAACTTTGCAAAGTATAGTGAAATCTCATAAGGATCTCTGAGGACTGGACGTAGCCCACGGTTTGGGGTGAACCAGTATAAAGCTGCGTGTCGACTATTTCTCAACTCTTAACTATTACTCTTACTGTTTCAAACAAAGCATTTAGAGAATATACTACAATTTTTCATAATACTGATTTTCGATAGTTTTCAAGAAGTTTTCAAAAAGGGAATTTTCAAAAAAGAATACACAATTCAACCCCCCTTCTTGTGCATTTGCATATCAAATATTAACTCTATATTAATGTGTGATTTACTTCAACAATCAACTTCTAAAGAGAGAAAGAAATAACAAAACAATCCAAAAAATGCTTAATCAGGTTTTCGGCATTAATGTTACCTCTAAACCAACGTTGGAAAGCTACCCTTTCTTAAGTCTCTCAAGATTGAGAGCTTTGCCCCCTTCTCTTCGTTGAAACCAAGAGTTCCCAAAATAATTTTGCTTCAGCCCCCATAAGAGCCTCCACCAAAGACCCATTGTTCTATTTTTAAAATCCTCCCTGTTAAAACAAAACCCTCAAAAACGTCGTTGCTATCTGCATTTTAACGTTAGCGTTTCATGCCCAACGTCATCATTTGCGTTTCCGTAAACAACGCAAGCATTGTTTGCATACAACATGCGTTGCATTTTATCTCTCAGCAGTTAGCGTTTTCTTCGCCTGGCGCTGTCGTTTTGGTCCAACGTTCTTCTCCTTATGCACTGCATTTTGCTAAGACTTCGAGCCTGTTGTATTACCGTTTTACTTTGTATGCTTCCCACTGCTACTATCGTTTTGCTTCCCATGTGCTGTCGTGTTCTCCTTCAGCTGCAAAGTGATATGTTTGTGCGTTTTGGCTGCTTCTAAAATTCGGCGTTTTGGTCTTGGCTGTTGTATTTTATCTTCTTTAAGCTCCATTAAGCCTACAAAAAATATTTAATATAATTTAATCACGTTTTAGATAAAATATGAAACCAAGCAACTTGAGTTATTAATAATAAAATGCAACAATTCTTGCCCAAATGTGCTATGCAAATGATTTAAGACAATATAAAATAGAAGTATAAAATATGTTATAATTTTCACTTATCAGTAAGATTGCCATTAACAAGGATCTTGAATAAGGTTATGGTTAAGCATTGCTTGTTCCATTTGATAAAGATGTTTGGAAAGCCAAAAGCTTCTAGTATATTTACTAAAAAGACTATTGGATTGAGTCAAAGGATTTTTGGAAACCTAATTCTATTGCAAATTTTCCTAGAAAGTGCTTCCTTCCATAAGATTTAGAAAGCTATTCTGTAAGGAGAATGTTGTCACCTATTAGTCTATTATGCACAAAAGCTCCTTGAGATCCATGATTGTCCCGCCTATCACCATTTTCAATCTTAAAGATATTAACTTCTGCAATGTATTATATTAGGAGATAGGCCTATGGTCTATAATTGAAGAAGGGTTAAGAGTTTTAAGGACAAGGTTAATGAAGTAGGAAGAGGAATCCTCTTTTCAACTTTTGGTTTAGTTTTTAAAAAGCTCACCACCTTTTTTTCCATTATATATAAACATTTTTTTCTTTACCTCAACCAATCACAGTGACCCTTTTTTCTCTTCTTTCTTTGTTCATTTTTATTGTTTTTCTATTTCTCAGACTTTTTTTTTCAAATCATAAAATTGAGGTTTTGGTCCCTGTATATACTCTAATTAATATTAGCTTTGCTTTAGTTCAATGGCTTCCAATTTCCAACATTTTCTTAGTGATGGTAGAGATTCATCCATCATCAATAACAAAGAAAGAATGGTTTAAGTGACCATCTTATTGAAGAAGAAAAGGGAGTTAATGAACATACTGTTCTTCTTAAGTATGTCGAGATCCAAAATGCTAGTTTATAAGGTGATTTTGCTACATTTATATTTCTTTTACATATATCAAAATATATAATAGTTATGGGATTGTGTTGTTTTGCAAAAAGTTGTTACCTTTTATGAATTCCTTTTTAGGGTGATAGTTTCTTAGATTGGATCTCTATTTTATGCAGTTTTTTGGTGTTGGAGCTCTCTATTTTAGCAACTAATAAGTAAAGATATTGTCTCTATTTCTTATATTTGCTTACAAATATATCCATTAATCAAATTTTGTATTTTTTATTATATGTTGTCAAATTCTTTGTTCATTGATTGGGTTTGTTCAATTTGGAACTAAGTCCTTATTTTACTAAATGTTTCTATATTTCTATTGTCAATTCTTGTTTCAAAAGTTAGAGAGCACCTAATGCATTATAGTTAGCTATTTAAGTTGCTTAAAAAGGGTTTAAGATAGTAAAGGAGAAGGTTAATTATGTTACTATTCATAGTACTAATTTATAGTGTTATCTCTGTAGAGTTTTGTAAAGATGATAAAGAAAGGAGAAAAGATAGTTTATTTTATAAGTGGGGCCATTACTTCCACATAGGCTCCATGTGACATTGGTGGATCTTAAAAATGGAAAATTAATTTAAAATTTTGACTAACCTTGATAGGTTAAGGATTCCGTTAGTTAAGGATTTAATTAATAATATATTAAAAATATTATGATTCTTTTTAACACTCCCAAATGTTTAGTTCTAAGTTAAATTGTTATGTAAATATTAGGAGATAAAAAGTATCTTTAGCCTATTATTTTATGAACCATCTTCCTTCATTATGATGATAATTAAGTCTCAGATCTAATTTAGAAAACCAACCAGTTGCAAAGAACTTATCTAATAACTCTTCAATCAATGATATAGGGAATTTATCTTCTATGATGTGATGCACTCTATATTTTACCATATTTCCTTCATTACATCCTTATGCATCCTTGAATACCTATAAGGTATCAAGTAATAGCATCTAGTACACCCTTCAAAACTATTATATGGTCATGTAATCTTTTGCTGGAGGTAATCCCTTAGGTTATAGAAAAACTCTTAAATTCATTCAATAGTTGTTTAACCCTTTGCATCTTCTTAGCATCCTTAATTTTGAATGATTCAAAAACTTGTTGATAACATTTAAGGGAACATCCCCACTCTATCAGTTGCAACAAAAACAACTGAAAAGTGGACATACATTTCTTATAATTTTGTCTTAAGGGATCACTTCCATACCATTCTTCACACCACCATATAACACCAACCATTTTCTTTGCCACCCAACCTCATTGTCCCTCTTTGATAGGTGCAAATTACATCATTTAAGGATGACAGTCATTGCACTCTTATAACCATATCCATTCCAATATTGATACCTATCACATCTATAAAATAGGATCCACTTATAGACTACCAAAAATTCCTATATACTTTTTGACATTTCAACTTTATTCCTCCTCTTTCAATTATCAACACTGGTTCAATCTCTTTTACCTTATTAACTTTCGTCAACATAATTCTCTCATTAATAAAGTTATATGTGCTTCCGTTATTTATTAAAATTTGTAATAACATTCCATTCCAATCCCCTGTTACCCTTAACAACTAGTAATCCACTTAAGTCACTCTTAACATTGCTTAAAGTGAAATAATGGCTTGTCATTGAACTTTTGTGACTCCTCTTCTTCTACTCCTTCACTTTCGTCAACCACTATATACTTGTGAAATTGTTTTCTCTTACATTTACAACTTGCTACAAATTTTTCATTACACTAAAACATAATACGTTAGGTTATATCTCATCCAATTCATTGTTATTTGTTATGGTTTTAACTTTCCCATATTTCATTACAAAAATTAGAAATGGCCTTGTGATCTTTCTGAGCAGTAATAACTCCATTAATCATATCAACATTTTGAGAAATATAAGCAGGAATAGATTTGGTTTTCATTAAAGCATAAGAGTATATATACACTAATTCTTACTTCTTAGCATGATTGTAGGCCTACCACAGATTTCTTAGATTCAATAACTTAATGGCACATTCAATTTCTTTCTTAAGGTCTTTAAGGAACAAACTAGCTAAATAAGGATTAGAAATTACCAACTTGTGTGACTGAGAATCGAATTAGCCACAATACTCTTTAACTAGTCCCTTCTATCTAAACTCCTTTAATTCTCCCACTAAATACTTAAATACAACAACTTTAAACTACTAATCTAATGTCAAAATATTTTCTCCCTAACTATGAGATTCATAATTTAACTGATTCCTTATGTATATTTGGTTCCACTACAAAGCACCGCCTACAAAATGAATTGACGCTATCTTATTCTTCAATGTAGAAGATGTCTTATCTGAGTAGAAAAATTGCTCACTCTTTTATATCCAAGAAAAATTGCTTTCCTTTTACATCCAATCCTTTAGCGTATTTACATTGAATTAGCGAAACTCCACCTTACTAAATCTCATCAGCACTTTCTACCCACCTCTTCTTATAGCCACTCCATTTCATTTTCCATTGGTATGTTATTGCTTGCAACATAAAATTAAACCTTATTCTCAAAAACTTATGTAGTAGTGTGAGCAAGGGTTGATCTTATTAGAGTATCTAACTTAGATTTGTGCATTATGTGAAGTGAATCACACGTTAATATCACACTTAATAAACGATATACAAATGCACAAGAAGGGGGGTTGAATTGTGTATTCTTTTTCGTTGATCCCCTTGTAAATGATTTCGTTAAAAGAAACTTGTTCTTTTTACAAAACTACTGAAAATCAATGTTATAAAA
>JANKOD010000006.1:1198895-1212264 GCA_026284645.1 Erythroxylum acuminatum | reverse complement strand
TGTCAAATTAAACAATCAAACAATGACCCAGAAAAATAATTGATACTTGACTAATAAATCGATTGAAATAAAGAACACAATCTCACAACATGCAAAGTTCAATAACTAAGATTCCGTAAACCAAGAAATAAAACTTCAGTTACCCAACACCATAATTTTCCTAACTATTCCGGCTATGCTTTATTCTCTTCTCTAACACTGGAGCCCTCAAGCCCCCACCTGCCGGGGTTCCTCTATTTGCGCCTACCGTTTTTATACTCCCCAATGCTCTCCTCCCTCCTGGCTCTTAATTAATTTGTGGGTCCTGGAGCGCCGCCTCCCAGCTTTCTATTTTCTGCGTGTATTTTGCGCCACACCTGCTTCTCGTCTGGTTATGCTCCTCACTGTAGCTACTTCACGCTGCCTTTTGATTGCTAATTTAATTGTCGTCCCACGTGAAGCCCCTTAGGTTGACTTTATTCTCCCCTGTAGCGTCTCTGTTAAATGACCCTCCAGCTGGCTTGCGTGATTTTCTCCGTCTGCTGTGGGATGCTGCCTTGTGTGATTTAAATCCACTTAATGATCTCTGCGCCGGCAACTATCTCTACTCTTCATGCGTGATTTGTTTTCTTCTGGTATTTCATTGTAGCGCCGCACCTGGGTCACGCTTGCTTCTCCTCTTTGCTGCCTAGGTCTCACTTGATTTTTCTTGCTTAGCTGCTTTTTTTCTCATTGTCGTCTACTGCTTCGTATTCCACCTGCTGTTCTCCTAAGTCTTCTGCGTTAATTTATCTGATGCTTGTTCCCCAAAAACGACGCCCAGCTGTCTTCAACTCCTTTGCAGTGTTGTCTCTCTTATCTATTGCTAATTCCTCCTTTATTTGCTTTGCGTGATTGCGTGATTAAGTGCTGCCCATTCCTTTTGTACTGTGCTTGTCCTCTTGCGTGTGTTATTCTCCGTGACTTACTGCCCTATTTAATTCACAGCTTGCATTGATTTCTCCACTCTTGGTTGGCTTGTTGATTAAATTGCAACTGGGTCCCTCTTAGCTCTTTTCTTCTCCAGCGTCTATCACGCTCTTCAGTCCATGGTCACGCCTATTTCAGCTGCCAACTGCTGCTTGATTTAAATTTGTAGCCTCCCACTTTGACTCTTAATTTGTGTCACGTTGCCCAGCTGCTTCTCTACCGTCCAATACAGCAGCTCTCACGTTTATGCGTTGATTTTTAATTGCTCTCTCCGTATTGTGTCTGAAGCTCCCAATTAATCCTCCTCTCAACAATTTAATTTCACGCCTCCTTACCTCTTGTACGCTTAATTTGTCGACGCCACCTGGAGCCCTCGTTGGTCAATTAATTTGTCGCCTAATGTAGCGTCCGTTGTGCTTTGTTGCTGGTCCCTCTTGTATGCTGCTTAGCTGATTTTGAACCTTTAATTTTTGTCTTGCCTTTTAATTTTCTTCTTCTTCAACAAAGACAAGCAAAATAAATATTCAGAAAATGACCAATATATGATAATTTTAACTCACTTTAATTTCTTTGCTCTCAAATTGTACCTAAAATCATATATAAATTAAAGTGAGTATTTTAAGCATTTTTATGTCAATAATCGCTAAGTGAAAATAATTAAAAATATCAACAATTAAGCACATATCACTACCAATGTTGAAGGCCAGCTATCCCAAATCTCCTGCCTATAAATAGGCAAGAGATGAAGGAAGAAATAAGAAAACGGAGAGAAGATAAAAGAGAGAGAAGTGAGGTGAGAGAGAAAAGAGAGAAAAAGAGTGAGACAAAAATATTTTGTATATTTTGTGGGTCTAGTTTTTCCTTGTAATTCTCCAGTTTTTCCAATAGTAAAAGTCTTCTATCATTGCTCGTGGTTTTTACCCTAATTTAGGGGTTTTTCACGTAAAATATGTGTGTTCATTACTATTCCCTCAGTCTTATTTAGCTGCGAACCTGCTCTAATCCGGTTGATTTTCACAACACCATTTGAATCCCAAATCAATTCACCTGTTGAAGCATGACCATCAACAAGTCGTTTGACTAAAGGTTTCATCTGCTCATCTTCCTCGAGCGACACCATACCAAGGTGAGATGGATCCTTAAGCATTATTTTGGTCGCCAAGTACCCTGAAACTGACCATGTCTGAAACTTACGAGGCTGTTTTCTGACATGCCTACCAAGCTTACCTTCGTATTATTCGGGCCAGTGATCCTTCGACAACCTGGTCTCCGCTAGTTCTATGCCTCCTAGCTATTTGGGGCCGACGGGTCTTTATACATGCCGTTGTTAGTAGCCATAGAAGGACTGCACATTTCAGAACAGAACACACACAAACTTGGGGTCAACTTCAAAGTTTTGTACAGCCAAACTAGGACAACTAAAAGAGACCATTGATGCAGGTTAAAAGTTAAAACAAAGATGTTCGGATTATAATACTTAGAATAGAACTTATTATATGTCCCAGATTGTTCATTAAAATGTTAAAAACGAAGAAAATGCGAAATACTTAGTTTCGCTTCCATATAAAGTTTTGCAGTAATTTATGAGGGCAAAATAAGTTCCAATTTTTTTAGAACTTTTGCGGAAGTTGATCACCTATACTCGGTTAACGTTTTTCTTCAATTTTCTTAACACATAAGCACTCTTAACGGGTCAGAGGATTCATATGCTTATAAATTATATAAGCAATTAAAAGAGATCTTAACCTTTATATGTAACTTTCATATCGGACTTTTCAATCATAAGTTTTATATGAATCTGACACACACTAATTAAGATTTGTTTTTCTCCTAGAATTTGATCCATTATTTTAGATCATTTATTGGACCCCATTATTACCTTTGTTAGGATGGAATTACGGAACTTAACCCACAAATTATAAAAAACCTAAAAATACAATTACTAATTGTCCAATTTAGAGAGAAGGGCAAAAATGTCCTAACATTCTCCCCGATATCTAATTCACTCTGTCAAATGCGGATACGCTGTTTAAAGGATAACTTTGTCTTATGGGCCCATGTAAACAATGGGCCGAAACGGTGTCGTAACAGGCCGATCTGCGTTCTTCTTTTTAAATGCTTAAAAAATGGACCGTTGAAAGTCCCATCCTTTACCATCGCAACGGTCGGCTCTCTCGCGCTGCTTTCAAACGCTTGAAAACTCTCTGGTTCTTCTTGTTTCATACCGTCATACGTCATCTTTTGCTTCTTTTTCTGGCTCAAACAATCGAAAATGGTTAGTAGAAAACGCCCTCAAGTCTCGTCAGATCGGGCAAAATGGGATAAAGTATTTAATGGCTTGGTTAAACTGCTAAAGAACCAACAAGAACAGCTCGAGTCTCTCGTCAAAGACAGGAAACTCCTGGAAGATCGCATAAAAATGCAACACGAGAGATGGGTCTCCGATGTTAGGCTATACCAAGATCACATCTTTCAAGTAAGCCCAGAATTTTTCAGTAAATTTCGGTTCTTTTTTGTCTTTTCGAACTAGGGTTTTTGAGGTATGACCAGACTTTGGGGGTTTGGAAGAATTACCTTGAATTATAGTGTTTTATTGTGTAGATGAGGGAGCAATTGACCGAGAAAGAAATGGAACGGTTGCTAGAGGCCTCGAAATCTGATCTGATGGTGGGATTGAAGCAGAGAGATGCTTCTCTTCACAAGTTGAAATCAAGTAGGAGCCTTTTTTCTCGTCTCTTTGTATTTAGTTAATGCTATCAACGTGTTTGCTCTTTTTTTATTTGATTCATAGACAAAGATGACTTCTTTTAGTGTATAACATGGAACTATTTGTTGTTAGATATTTTTTAATAAAAGGATCCTTACAACGGTATTTTTGTTTTTGAATTCAAATACTATTGTTCTGTACTGAAGAGAAAATAGTGTTATTTCGTTATGTGTAAGGCATTCAATTCTTCAATCTTAAAGCTGTTAATTTCCGTTCTTCTGCGCAAATCTATGGTTTAAAAGTAGTTGTTTTGAAGGACTAGATGGGGAGAAGGATCCAGTTGTTTGAAACCACAATTCCCTCTTTTGTTCTCTTGTGTTATGTGCAATGATTGCCTATTAAAGAACCTAAAAATCACTTTCTTACACCATCACGTTCATATGCCAGTTTGAGTAATTTTTTTTGTTTTTTCAATTTTTAGGAATTACTTGTGTATCTACTTTCTAGCATTGATTTTGAGATTAACACAATTAATGTGATTCTGTCCTTATTGCAGAGTTAATGGAAGATGAATTGGTGGACCTTAAGGATTGGTTTCACTGTCTTATGTCTAGCCTAAAAGTAAGCTCTTTCTTTATATTGAAACTTTCATGATTTTTGTTTCTAAAATTTGATGGATTTGGGTGTTGTGTATTCTAATTGGTTGCTTATATTTTTTTCAGGGAGATACAGAGAACTCTGACCACAGAAAAGGTGGTAGAGATAGCAATAAAAAGTCACCTGCTTCTAAAGCTGAAGTCGACAGGCTACGACTTGAATATGAGAAGCTTGCATCTGAAAAGAATTCTGAGATATCTGCTTTATTGAAGGAAAAAAGTTTTGTATGGCATCAGTATAATGTTTTAGAAAGCAACCTCACTACGAAATTAAAGAGTAAAGAATCAGAAGTTGAAAAGGCAAACGAGAAGATCACAACGGTTCTTGCTCATGCTGAGACGCTTCAGGCCTCTAATAATGAGAAGGATGAAACAATTGAGAAATTGCAAACTAAACTGGATCATATGGAGGCTGAAACAAGTAATTACAAGGAACAGATATCCAAACTCTCCCAGGAGTTGGAGTTGTTACGGAAGTCTAATAATACTCTAGTTACACCAGTGTTAAAACCCTGCAATGGAGAGCCTAAAAGTTCCCAACCAGGAATCAAATGCAGCAACCGGGATAGGAGCAAATTTGTGGTGAAGAAAGAACAGTCACCTTTACCCGACAAAGTTCCTTCCAAAGATATCAAAAAGGTACTTGTGAGTCAATCATACGAAGTATAACTTCAGACTGCTTTTGCATTTGTAGGGCATCTCTGAATATTGCACTTTCAGTTGCTTTGGAATGTAATGTACTAATGAGAAAAGATATGTAGTAGCTATGTTGAAAGATTGTTCGAAGAATCTAGAGGAGAGACTAGCAGAGGTAGATTAGATATGTTTACAGGATCCTATTGAGAAAAAGTTTGAAAAACAACATTCAGGTTTTTCTTGTTTCCTGGTACTGGTCTTGAAAATTTTTGCCGGTGATCAACATTCAGGACCCATCCTAACCATATTTCCTGTTTTTCTTGTTTCTTAGGTTGGCAGAAGTTCAAAGAGAAAAGCCACTGAGGTAATTGACATCTCAGAGACACCAAAATTGTTCTCTCCTGCCTTCAAAGTTCCCAAATTGAAGAACAGTTCAACTTCAAAGCTGTTTGCTTCTGCATCTGTCAGATGATTCGTCCCTCATTTCCATGTAACCTCTTGTTCAGGTTTTGTACTTTCCCTTTATATAACAGCTTATTGAGCTTCCTCTTGGCTCTGTAGTTTTAAATCACCTTCATTTCTTGTAAATTTGTACTGTTTTAGACAAGTATTGAATCGGTGTACAATTTTCTGGTGCAATATGCATTATCATTTTTCTTTACTGTCCTGTTTTGCGACACTTTTTAGTATTTATCTCCTGGAGACTGATCTCCTGTATAAATTATACTTTGTGAAACCCATTCATGGTGGAAAAGAACCTCAACAGATCAGTTTCTCGTATTTTCACCATAATGCGAGTTTTAGGCAAGGCTTAAGACTAAGAAAGCATTAACTCTGCACAGATAAATGACTCTTAACAGGCATATATAATGGAGCTAAAATCAGAAGCTTTATCTCCACCATTTTTGGCCAAAGGTTCAATGCTTGGAGTCTAACTGTGGTTTGCGAGACGAGCTGCTACTCCAGTTCTTACTTCCTTTTCTCAACCCTTCATAATTGGAGAAGAAGCAACGTTACATAATTGACAGCAAAAGGAACTTTGGATCTAGAAGACATAATTGTATTCATCATCAAACACTTAATTAAGATTTCCTACTTTACTTCAGACATTTACTTAGCCAGCTGTGTAGAACATGACACCTATAACCAGACACTAATTAAACCTCCTGACAATAGGAGACCACATTGCCTGAAAAGATGATTGGTAAGAAACCAACAGCAAAAGCACCACCACCAACAGTAGTATTCTCCAAGGCATGTTCCTGGATCGATTATCCGAACCATACTGTGCTTTTGCGTTAGGAAAGAAGAAACTTTCACAATTGTGAACGCACTGTGCTATGAGTACAAGTAACACAGGCAAGAACAACAGAAACAATTTGAAATTCACAACTGTGTTCTGCAACTGGTTCTTGTATGTCACGGAAGTTGAAGCATAAACAATTGTGAAGATGATCGAGAAAATGGCAACCAAAGGCGAAGCAGGTGGAGACATAGAAGCTAGTGTGAGCTCTGCCCAACCTTGTCTTGTTTCCATGGTGGACCTCTTCTTTCTCTAAAGAACCACCCCATTTTCCTCTGTTTCTTAGCTTCAAAGGACTCTGGATTCCTGCATAAGCAATGAGTGCCAACTTTAGCATTTAATAGTCTCAAGAGCTTGGGAGGCTGCTTTAGCATAAATTCTGAGGTATTGATTCTATCCACAAGACCCATGTGTTGGACTGACCTCCATCGAACTGGGTGGACGCCAAGAGTATTTATTTCTTTTTGTTTATATTCGAAATGCAGGGAAAATGGAATATAATCCTACTTTCTTGCATGTAGGGCCTAGGGAGTAAAATAGGTTAAAATCAATAAAAATCTCACTAATTTATAAGATACGGTGTTAGTGAGGTCCGATAATATGCAACCTTACTTATAATTAACAGAGAGATTATTGTAAAATCACATATATAAAAATAGAAAATAATAATAATAATAATAATAATAATAAATACTTAATAAATAAAATATGAAATAAGTAATAAACCAATTAATACATACACAAAGAATGAATATCAATAATAATAATAATAATAATATTTGTTTCAAATAATTTTAAATGTGTGTTTCTATTTTTAATCATTTTTTCTCTTATCAAATATCTTGTCACAGTTAATTTGTTAGCGGTAATTATTATTATAAATAATAAAAATATTATTTATAACAATAATTATATTTTTATTTGATGATAGTAATTATAAAAAAATGCCTATGTGGTAAAGAAAAGTGTTCAATGATCTCCCAAAAGCTTATTCAAACAGACACTAATGAATTCGATCGGCGATCCAGACATCTTAATTTTATTGTCCAGAGTATCCATGAGTTGTTCACCAGGAATTGGACTGTTGTTCATCGCCATGTATTTTGAGAGAGTAACAGATGCATCGACTGGCTAGCAACTTACGCCAATCACTTTGATGTAGATGTTACCTACTTTCCTACCTCATTCATTGGGTATCACCTTATCCTGTTAGAGGATTTGTCGGGAGTCTGTTTCCCTGGACCAGTTGTGCAATTGCTTTGTTCGTTTTCCTTTTATTAAAAATAAACCATTTTTGTTGTTGTTTAAACCTAGTTAAGAACTGCGTCGTTTTGCAAAATGGCTGAAAATAAAATAGCGTCGCGTTTCGATAAGAAAAGCAGCGTCAAACTGAGCCTCGAAGGTCACATGATGAAGCTTTAGCTTTAGAATCTCCGAAACCCCACAAACGGGGCTCTTTGTATAAGTTGGAACTTCAGAACAAGAGGGGTTTTTAGTTTTGCCTCCAAAACTTCAATTCAGATTTTCCCGGATATTTCATTTGATTCCCGGAAAAAATGCCTTCGGAAGACGCAAAATCTGTGAAGAGAGAAGCGGTGAAAGCGGAGCAAGAGTCGGAAGATAGGAGCTTGAGTTCAATTCTTCAAGCTCGAAAGAAAAACCCAACAAATGCTGGAAGTTTAGCTGCCAAATCTCGTCCTAAGGAGGGTAAGATGAAGAAAGAAGATTATGAGGACTATAAAGATGAACCCATTAAGGTTAAGGGTTCTTCGGGGTCTCGATCCAAGCCCAAGTCAGAAAAAGTGAAGAAGGAAGTGAGTTTTAGTGATGAAGAGGACGATGATGACCAACCGCTGTCCAAAAGAAGTGTTACTACCAAAAATACTAGGGTGTTTATTCTTATTTATAACCTTTTTGCTTACAAGTTTTAGAATTTGGTATTTCAAGTTTTCAAATGGATCTTTCTGTTTTATTCTTGTTTCTTTTCCGGGCTGAGGGGTTTAATCTTGAACAAGATCGATTTGTTTGCTGATTTTTTTTTCCTTCTCTGTTTTCATGTTCTGTGGATTGGTTTGAGCTAAAGGAATTAAATAAGAAGAAGAAACAGAAGGAGGAAGCAAAGAAGGTTTCTGTGAAAACAAAAGAGAATGGCAAGGTTAAAAGGGAGAGGAAGGTATATGATTTGCCTGGCCAGAAACGAGACATTCCTGAGGAGGTAATATGGTTGAGCAATTTTGCTTTAGTGATGCCTTTATTCTCTGATTATCTGTAGAATGATTTGTGCATTCTGTGAATTGCAGAGAGACCCACTGAGGATTTTCTATGAGACACTGTATAAGCAGGTTCCAAGTAGTGAGATGGCTCAAATATGGTGAGACTTCTGTTTCACAATAAGTATGCTATGTCCATAATGTTACTTCCTCTTCTTATTGGCTTTCTTCTGATGCATACAAAAAGTTTGGACCCTTTGAGCTTAGGAACTGGAGTTGAATATCTGTCCTGAAAGAATATTATTGAGTGGTACTTCCTTGAACCCTAAAATTCCATGTTTTTATGCAGTCAGGAAGCCAACATGGTTTTTCGGCCGTTTAGATAAACAGATCTGATGAGAGAATTTTGCATCATTTAAGTTTATTCACAAATCAATGAGTATCTGAGTTGGCCAGTTAAAGCTGAGTTGAACTGTTGAAGTTATCTTCATTACTGGTTTAGCTTCCTTCTCTCCCTTCTTCATAGATGTTCTTTTCCTGGTGCACTCTCAATTGTTTATGATTAGTTTTTGAAGATGTGTGATATAAGATCCTGCCATCTTTGTGGTGTTTTAGCTAATGTTCTTGAAACAAGACAAGTGACCATACTCAATGACACAAGTCTATTGTAGCTTATAAGTCAGCAAGATCTTATACTTGATTTTTGAGGTGGGAAGTTGTAGAGAAGTTAGTGCGTAAGGATCACTAGTTTTCTGGATACGCAATTAATCGCTTTTTTTGATACTTTTGTTGAGGTGGTCTTGTGTTTGTTTCTGTTGGTGTTTTCCAATTAGTGGCATCCCGTTCTCTTGCACTTGCTATTTTTGCAGCATTGGCTAGTTCAGAGTCTGTCTTCAGTCTTCCTTACTGGTCATGAATGCATAATGTCAAACTTTACTTACGAGTCAACCACCCTTGCCCCCACTAAAAATTACATTTGCAATGAAGAATGGTTATTTCTTTCCCCTCCTCCAAGTTATCAGACCAACCTGTAGGCATGATCATTTCATAACAGCTTTGTTATGATGAAATGTTTGTTTTAAGTATGTCTCATGTTAGATGTCATTATACTCTATTTTATCCACAGCTGAAGCACTTAAGAGTGCTGGGTTTAATTTTCTTTGTGTACTTGACATGTACCAGTCGAAACTCTTTGGATGTGCTGCGCTGCCTGTTATGAACTGTTTGTTCCTTCAAATCTTGAGTTCAGCTTCTTATATTTGGCACCAGTTACTCTGAAGAGTTGTTGAGTAGATTCAGGGGTAGTTACCCTTCAAGCTGCAATTGCAAATTAACCATTTGTAACCATATCGTAATCCTTTAATTTCTTATTTCTCTGTCTTGTATTCACGTTCAAATCTCGTGCAGAGTTGTATATTCATGGATATTCTTCATAGAAGTGATTTTGACCCCCATTTGAGCTTTTGTAAAAGACTCCATCTTTACTAGTGCAATCTTCTATGGCTAGATCTAGATAACATCTTCAGCACGAGGCAACTTGCACTGGACTCTATTTTCAGATCGATATCGTGTAATGGCTCGTGTTTTGGATGATTTTTCAAGCTTCCGTTTAAATATATTTGCAGGATGATGGAATCTGGTTTGCTCCCAATAGACGTAGCAAAGAAAGTAAATGAGAAGAAACAGAAGAAGACTCAAATCAAGGTCACTTCTCCATTGAAAGGAATCACTCCTGCAAGAAGGGCACAAACTGAAAACATTAGGAAATCGACAAATACATCTTCAGTATCACAGAAAAAGAAGATAACCGGAACCGGTACAGTTGCATCGAAGCAGTCGAAGAAACGAAAGATTGGAGATGGAAGCTCTGAAGATGATTCTGACCGGGATTTCTTAGTTAATATAAGCACAAAGAAACACAGGGCATCTTGAAAAAGGAAAATTGAATCCATTTGGAAGTCTTACTGCTTTAGTGGATGAATTGCTAACATGATCCATCAATTTGGGATCATTGGATTGCTTATGGATAGTATATTGACATCTTTATGAAGAGAACTTTCAGGGAAACAAAATTTTCTTTCTTTTGACCACTTAGATCAGCTCGGATTCGATTCGATTAAGTTCGAAGTTGGATATTTGGTCTCAACTTAGAAATAAGGTGTTTAGTGCAATGATATAACTAAAACTACGTTCTTATGCCAACATATTATCCAAACTTATATCGATGGTGTACTAAAAGAAAATAATTAATACTTATTGACGTAAAAAATATTTAATCATCAATTTATAGAACAAGAAAAATAATAAAAACTATGAAAAATGTAATTAAAAGTTGAGCAAATATAAAGAAAAAGAGAATTTGGTAAATTTTATAATCATATAAAAATTAGGTAATGGTCTAATATCAATTTAGAAAATTTTTGGTTTGAGCAATTACAATTTAATAGCTTATTGTATTTATCCAATCATAGGTAAAAATTGCATTTTGATCCTTGAAATTTACAAGAGAGTATATAATAGAATTTAACGTTTTAAAGTATTCAAATTGAATCCTAATATTTTTAAAATATTTAAAACAGATCCTAACTAGATGGAAAATTTAACGAGTTTAATTTATCATTAATTAAATGTCACGTTAATACTAACATGATATTATTTTTAAATAAAAAGTCACGTGGAAAATAAATATTTTTCTACCATTGAATTTAAAATTATCCTCTAAAAAGAGTCCTACTTCAAGTGTATAACCAAACTCCATCCTCATGCAACTCTAATAGTCCATTCTTAACTAGAAAAAGCTAAACTTCAGCCTCATGCAAATCTTAGTACTCCTTTCATGGTTAGGATTACGGTGCCCTCTCCTTCAATGTAGACTCTTCTTCTAAGATATAGATGTTTCTTTGTTAGTGACTAGCCGGAAAATAAAACAACTTCATTGTCTTCTTCACCGTGAGAGAAGCGCAATGATAACGCCGATCGTCAGGACTAAAGGTGGCGCTTTTTCACTTCTCTTCGACGTCACTGAGGAAGAGCTTGAGGTCGCAACAGTGTTACGTGATTTCCATATTTACGTTGAAGCTGAGGCTCGCGGGGTTCCATTAAAACCGACCACTGAAACTTCCTCCTCTCCTTGTCCTTGGGGTGCCAAACGGATAAGAACTTCCGCTAAGAAGCCGTCTTCCCAGTCGCCGTCAACCGTACCTACTCCACCGCCGTCAGTTCCGTCTACTTCTGGTGGAACCGGTGTTAGAGATGAGAAGACCAACTCTTCATTCCCTCTGTCTTCGTCAAGATATCCCCCTCCGACGCAGTCAGTTCCGTATACTTCCGGTCCACCAACGGCTCCGTTGTCGCAGTCATCACCATCCCCTAAGACGCAGGCAGTGCCGCCTACTTCCGGTCGACCCTCCGTTAGAGTTGAGGCGCGGACCACTTCATTCCCTCGCAATGGCGCTAATGACCTGAATCACAACCGTTTGAACAAGACAGCCCCAGCTAGAAAGGTGCGTGTTTGTTTCAGAATCCTTGCTCCCAAAAATTTTCCAACTTCTTGTCCGCTTACGCCGTCGTTTCTGTGGTTTAGTTCTAAAGTTTTGGAAATTTCCTTATGCTGTAATTGTACTGTTTGACTTATCTAATTATCTCTTTGGCTTCTTGAAGAAGAAGAAGAAGACGAAAGAGGAATTGCTAGAAACCGTGGAGAATCTGATTAAGAGCAACGAATCTCTTGTACTGGTAAATTAATATTTATTATTTTCTTAATATTCAATCTTTAAATTAGTACAGATATTGACCATCTTCTTCTTCTTCTTCTTCGGCGAAATCCAAACAGGAGATTGAGAAAAGGAAGCTTGAGTTGAAGAACGAGGCAGCCATTAACGAGTTCCTGAAAGCAAAGAAACAAAACGTAATGGAACTTTTTTGCTTTAACCTTTTTTTTTTTCCTTATAGCTGTGTTAACTTACTTACTACTATCTTACATTACAGTTAAGTTCCGCCATTGATGGTTCAAAAACTTCTCCAGAACCAAGCACCGTACCCCAACTGGGCATTCTGAAATTACCTGCAACGGTAAATTAATATTTATTATTTTCTTAATCTTCAATCTTTAAAAAAAGAACATCATCATCTTCTTCTTCTCCTCCTCCTCCTTCTTCTTCTGCAAAATCCAAACAGGAGACTGAGAAAAGGAAGCTTGAGTTGGAAAAGAAGGCAGCCATTAACGAGTTACTGAAAAAAAGGAGACAAAACGTAATAAAACTTCTTTACTTTAACGTTTATTTCCTCATAGCTGTGCTAACTTGGTACTTTCGTAATATTCAGCTAAGATCCACCATTGAAGGTTCGAAGACTCCTCCAGAAAAAACCACCGTACCCCACGTTGGCATTCCGAAACTATATCTTCATATCCGGAACGGTCACGATCAGAGACACGAACACGTCATGGGTCATCAAGAACCGAACGAATCTAATCCGACCACCGCGATCGCAGGACCAGAGACTCGGTGGCATTCATCAGAAGATGGTGAAACAATGGTGTTGGCGGCTTCGATTAGAGCAATTCCTAACCAAAAGCCGAATTTAAGTGAATTTCTCTGCAACAGGAAGGACTCCACATCTGTTCAGGCAGCGAGCGGTGAAGCAAGACACGACAGGATGGTAACTAAGAAGGAGGAGACTTAGTCACCAGACTGCCGTTCTTATGTTGGTCAAAAATGTTGGCTATTTATTGGTCAATTATATTGGCTCATTCCATCCCACATCGAAAATGTGTAAGTTTGGAGGAGGTTCCTAAAACTATAAAAGGAGCCTCCCCTCTTTAGTTATATTTATCCTAAAAATTTGATAAATTTGGAATACTTCAAATTTATATACATATCAAATTTAGTATTTTTTTTAAAAACAGGTT
>JANKOD010000006.1:1172280-1194522 GCA_026284645.1 Erythroxylum acuminatum | reverse complement strand
ACAATGCTTGACTTGTCAGCGCAACAAATATGGAACTCTTGCTCTTACTAGTCTTTTATACAACCATTTTTTGCCACTTTCTCATTCGTATACAACTAAAACAGTGGTTGGAATCTTCTGCAAGGAAGTTGTTCATCTCCATGGCATGCCTCGTTTAATAGTTTCTGACCGAGATTCAATTTTCCTAAGTTCTTTTTGGCAAGAGTTGTTCTGTCTCAGTCAAACTCGTTTGCAGATGAGTACTTTCTGCCATCCTCAAACCGATGGCCAAATAGAAGTTGTCAACTGATGCTTAGAGGCCTATTTACGTTGTTTTGCCCATGAACAACCCAAAAAATGGAGTTCCTACTTATGTTGCGCTGAATATTCATACAACACTGGTTTTCATGTTTTTACGGGCACTATACCTTTCAAGATGGTTAATGGCAGGGACCCACCACTTCTACATCCATTTGTGAAGGTTGAGACTGCTAACGCAGAATTAGAAGACCAATTATTGATGAGAGATACAATGCTGAAACTGCTAAAAGATAATCTTGTTAAGGCTCAAGCACGTATGAAATATCAACAAGACAAGAAGCGTAGGGAACTTTCTCTTAATGTTAGAGATTATGTCTTGCTACGCATTCAACCCACTAGACAAAATCTCTATCCAAGCTGCGCTATGAGAAGCTATCTCCTAGGCATTTTGGGCACTACAAGGTTTTGAGAAAGCTAGGTTCAGTAGCTTATGAACTGGAACTTCCACTAGATGCAAGGATTTATCCAATTTTTCATATTTCCTTGCTTCGCCCTGCTTATGGTGTTCTACCACCACCATCACCAGCTCCACTATCCATTTCTGCTGACTGGGAACTGCAATTGCAACCAGAACGTGTGCTTGACCATCGCTGGACTTCTATACAAGATTTGGAGTTATTAGTAGCTTGGAGAAGTCGACCTCTTGAAGATGCTACTTGGGAAGACTATGACCTCTTTGGTGCTCAATTTCTAGATTTCCTTGAGGACAAGGTGACTTTCAAAAGGGGGAGACGTGATAAACCCCTGATTACGTATTCCAGGAGAAAGCCACGTGCTAAGCAAGAGTGAATCAGCAGATCATTTTTAATTGTTTTATGTCTGTTCTACGTGTCCTAGGATGTAGGAGTCAGTTATGTTTAGTGGTTAGTTGAGGATCTTATTTCATATATGCTTCCATTTCTCTGTTCTGTTAGCTAGAGAGTCAATCATTTTAGGCAATTAGTTATTTCATTTGTCTATAAATATTATGCATTACAGGATGCAGAGATACGAATAATAATACAACTCATTCGAACATTTCGTTTGTGGAGATTCTCCCATTGGCTATTATTCTTTCTTTAAGTGAGATTCTTACTTACAGAAAGCTTAATAAATTTTTATTCTGCTTTTATCTTTTAAAGTACCTAGTCCCTACCACTTATTTCTGATATAGGATTGACTTGGGCCTGAATTGGGCTTGGGCCTGAGAAGACGACCTAAGGTTTAACCCCAAACATCCTTAGATTTGGTGCCGTATCTTCCATTTAGGATTGACAATCGACCTGAATTGGGCTTGGCCTTGAAAAGACGGTCTAAGGTTCGACCCGAAAAGCTTTATTGTCTGTCCAAAATAACTTCCGACATTCTGTCCAAAATAACGTCCGACATCCTTAAATTCTCATCTCATGGACGATCTTTAACACTTCCAGAGGTTCTAAATGAAGAGTATTATAGGACAGATCAACAATATCATAGCAACAAATAGTTCAGAAAGATAACAGCAATCGTAGTATAGCATAAATAGTAAAAACACATACGAGGGAGGCAGAACCAGACTGCTACTCACTAATCCTCGTAACCCTCTTCAACACCTTCCTCGTACTCCTGCTCATCGGCGGTTGCGTCCTGGTATTGCTGATACTCCGCAACCAAATCGTTCATGTTGCTCTCTGCTTCAGTGAATTCCATTTCGTCCATGCCTTCCCCAGTATACCAGTGCAAGAAGGCCTTGCGACGGAACATGGCCGTGAACTGCTCGCTCACTCTTCTAAACATCTCCTGAATTGAGGTGGAGTTGCCGACGAAAGTAGACGACATTTTCAGACCTTTTGGTGGAATGTCGCAGACGCTAGACTTAACATTGTTAGGAATCCATTCCACGAAGTATGATGAGTTTTTGTTCTGCACATTGATCATTTGTTCATCCACCTCTTTGGTGCTCATTTTCCCTCTAAACATGGCTGAGGCAGTCAAATAGCGACCGTGCCGGGGATCAGCAGCACACATCATGTTCTTGGCATCCCACATCTGTTGTGTTAGTTCCGGTACAGTGAGTGATATGTACTGCTGCGAGCGGAAAGAAGTGAGCGGCGCAAATCCTACCATGAAGAAGTGCAAGCGGGGAAATGGGATAAGGTTCACAGCCAACTTCCTCAGGTCAGCATTCAGTTGTCCTGGAAACCTTAGTGAACATGTTACACCACTCATGGTGGCAGAGATCAAATGATTCAGGTCACCAACTGCAAAATTAAAGAAGAAAGAGCAAAACTTTAGTATCTAACACATCTTATCTAATGATATTCCCTCCAAAAACCAATAACTCACAGCTCGGAGTGCTGAGCTTCAGAGTTCGGAAGCAGATATCATAAAGTGCTTCATTGTCAAGAACCATGCATTCATCCGCATTCTCAACCAACTGATGCACTGAAAGGGTGGCATTATATGGCTCCACAACAGTGTCTGAGACCTTCGGGGAAGGGAAAACAGAGAATGTTAGCATCATCCTATCAGGGTATTCCTCCCTGATCTTTGATATTAGAAGCGTTCCCATGCCAGATCCTGTGCCTCCTCCAAGTGAGTGGCAGACCTGAAACCCTGTTCAAAACGGTTGCAACGAAATACATGAGAAGAAATTTTATGTGATAATTCATAAATTCAAATGTATATAGTGTGATCTCAAAATGATCGATCCATTGAATTTGATGAGCAGCTTCTTGCTCCCCAAAATCCTACTGAAATCTTCAGGAGAATCTGACTACAAACTAGTGGAGTTATACAATGTGAAAACTTTTTATATGGTCAAAAAATCCATGATTCTTACAATTTTCTTTTCGTAAATCCAACACTAAAAAGTAAAAGGACCAATTTCATGGTCATTAGTTCGTGACTTTTAGTGGTTATCACTGCTAGTTATAGTATTGATGGTCACCCATACCTACCAATTCCGGTAATACCAGTAATAGTAACTTTTTCCATAAGTAAACATCAAAATCCCAGAAAATGTTTTGACATTTTCAATCTAATTTGGTTAGTTTTGCTACCATCACTCGGATCCACAAACCATTGATCATATTCCCACATTTTATGGAGACATCCATTTCCAAAAAGAACATTGTCAATGAACTACCAATCCCATGGTCATGTCAACATCAAACTTTCTTTTTCTTTTTCATATCTACTGAACAAGATTCCTCTTTCCAGCAAAAGATAATTATGCACGAATCATTTCCACTTGTACACTTTACCTTTCTCAACCAAATTACGAGGATGCAACTTTACTGGGTAGTCAGATCTACTTTTGTGCAAGCATTTTGTCTGTTTCAAGCTTTTCAGTGATAGGACCACTACTACAGGATTAATTGATACAATACCATCAATCACCGTTGGATCTGCTTATCTTAATTACACTTTATCACCGAAATATTTACTGGGCCCACATTCCTCACAATTTCGGTGTAAACAAATGATAAGGTCTCAGCAATGTGAATCTTACCCGAGAAGCACAAGACAACCTTTTGTGCGTATAATTAAGTTACTATCAAAGAACTTATGAACATGACAACCTTGTGATAAACTGGGATTTCAATGGAGTAAGAATGAAATCACCATGCATTAGATCAAAGAAATTGAAATGAGTAACTGAATTATGAGACAGTTTACATATACCTTGTAAGCAATCACAATTCTCAGCCTCCTTGCGAACGACATCGAGAACAGAGTCGATCAACTCAGCACCTTCCGTATAATGACCTTTGGCCCAATTGTTGCCGGCACCGGACTGGCCAAAGACGAAGTTATCGGGTCGAAAGACCTGACCGTAGGGGCCGGATCTGATACTATCCATGGTACCCGGTTCGAGATCCATGAGAACCGCCCTAGGAACATAGCGACCACCCGAGGCCTCATTGTAGTAAACATTGATTCTCTCTAACTGGAGATCGGAATCTCCGTTATATCTTCCGGTTGGGTCCACGCCGTGCTCGTCGCAGATCACTTCCCAGAACTTAGACCCGATCTGGTTGCCACATTGGCCGCCTTGTACGTGAAGGATCTCTCTCATTGTGGTGGCGGTGGCGATGGTTTGGTGTTTGAGACAAAGGAGTGTTTATTTCTAGGGAATATGGGAGAGGAAGAGAGAGAGATGGGATCGACGAGACATATATAGGGAGCGACGTGAGGGGCAAAATGGTAATAATGGGTAATTCATATTGTGTTATGACATGCTCATGTGAGATAGACAGACAACAAGTAACTGAGCTGAGGAGAGGTGGGACGTTTAAGACGGTTGGGCCCATGTCTGGCACGCTGTCTGTACGACAGCGTTTGTGCCACCTGCTCCGGTTTTGTAGGTTTATTTTGTTAACAAATTAGAAATTGTTAAATATTTCTTTAATTTCCCGTTTTAGTTTTTAGTTAATTTTACAAAATTTTAAACCAACAATAATAAACCACTGTAAATAAAATTTAAATAAATTATAAAATATTCATTTAAAAAAATTCTATATCTAAAATATAATACACAATTCAACATAAAATTTTCTTTAATAAATTGATTTTAAAAATTATTTAGGGACGAATAACATATTTTATACTTATTTTGAGTTTTTTATGGCCCTAAATTATATATATATTTAAAATAACATTATTATAAATTGCAATGCTTTTTATTTTTTCAGAATTCTTAAAATACAAGGATAAGAGTTAGGACATGGATTCTATGATCTTTGTTAAGTCTGAGAACTGTTTAAGTTAGCATTCCAGGTACACTTGCTTGTGCAGTAGTTAGGATTTGAGGTCTGAAATTGGCTGACAGGAACTTGGGAGGTCTCAATTTACTTGGAAACTACAGTTAGAACCGGAGGCAATGTCTTTACAGCAACCTTTTCCTAGTCCAGAGACCATGCCTGAAACCAAATCCAAAGGATTTGAGTCATGACCTGAAAGTACATAACTCAGTGTTAGTTACAAGCTTAGATGGTAATCTCACCTGGATCTTTCCATCAGAGGAACCAGCATACAGCATTCCACCATCCATATCAGAAGCTAAAGATGCGATCTTGGAGTCTCCTCCACCGACAACCTTAATGGAAGCAATTCTGGTGAGCCTTTCTTTTAACCAAACCTCAATCATCCCAAACTTTGTTGCTGTGAAGATGAAGTCATTGTTGGTGATAATGCGAGTGATGTCAAATCTGGTTGAGAATGATCCTACTATTGCCTTGGTTGTGAGTGAAAATACCTGCCATGAACACCATTTTTGTTCTCAATCATAAAGCATAGTTTCTGATATCAGTAAGCAGTGATGGGAATAGGTCAGGTTGAATCCAAATGATTCTGTCTGATCGAACCTGAATAGAGTTCGGTCAAACCAGATTTGATTTGTTAATTTTAGGTCCGTTGGACTTTTTGATCATGCCTTAGTAAAAGAGTAAGTATGTGTAGTTGCTCACCTTTCCTGCTATTCCATCAACAGCTGAACCACCAACAAAGAGAGTGTCTTCATGTATATGTAGGGACCGTATAGATTGTTTCCCTAACAACTTTTTTGAACCAGAGTAGAACTTGGTTGTTGTTAATTTGGATAAATCAACTTCCTGTAAGTTTTTTTAAGAACTTGTGACATGTTCAGTACCAGGAGAAACTGATTCAGGTGATAGGAATGGTTCAGAAAGTAGGTAACCTGGATGGTGTAATCAGAGCAACCACAGTATAGCCTATTGCCTGTCATAGCAAGGCATTTCACATTTTTATTGGCGATCAGATGCTTAAGAGGTCCAGACCAATTATATACCTGAATACACAACAGCTTTTTAGCATATACTTCAGTTCTTCTGCTCTTGTAATGTATACATTCTTCGAGTTATATAACTACCATAAACTTAAACTTGCCTTAACACCTGTTCGTTGAGAAATGAAACAGGCTACTGTAGGATTAGCCACTAGGTCATACACTGCCTCTTCCACATCATGAACTTGAATACAATTCATTTCTCCAGATTTTATCACCCAAACCTTTGGAAAGAAAGCACACAAGAACATTGGAACATAGTCACTTTAGTAGTGAAAAATTTCCTGTGTTATGGGAATGGCTTACACGAATTGTTTTGTCTAGAGAACCACTGTAGAGTCTGTTGCCCGAAGATAAAATTTGGAGGCAAGTGACTGCCTTCGAATGTTCACGAACTTCTTGAATTAGCCTTATAACCCTCTTCCCAGCATGCCACATCTAAAATAGAGCAACTAGTTAACTGCTGCAGCTTCCTGCAGTTATGGACATCGTGGTTTAGACGCATACCTTTATGGTTCCATCGGAATGCCCGCTTATAATACGACCTTTCAGGCAACGTAAAGACGTTACATCACCATTTTTTGATGATTCTAGCTCAACCACGTGATTACAGTTCCATAATTCTGTCTAGAATGCACAACAAGAGTAATAAGCTCATCTTTCTATGTATGAATTATGAAAAGAAAGTGAAATAATTTTGTTCTTGACTTACTGCATTGACTGAGGATAAGTTCATCAAAGATTTCAGCAAATCGTTGGCAATTCCCGAGATACGCTTGATCTTTCTCAAAGATCTGTGAATGCATTTAGCATAATTTGCGAGTTCCTCAAGTGCAGCTTAAATCATAAAATTTCAACTTAGAGCTTTCTGAAATATAATGGAATCATGATCATCATCTGTAAGCGTTTGATCACCTAAAGTTAGCTCACCTGGGGCACTAACCAAAGTTTTCAGAGCAAGAGTTGCCAAAATCTTTTCTTCCATGTTCTTAGAGCACTGGAGGATGTTGATGAATTCGTCAAGCAAGTATTTGCTAGCAACATATTTAATACCCGTATCAGGAAGAACTGAAATCATGTAAACGAGCCATGTAGAAATGACCAGGCATGACTTTGCCATCTCCAAGGAGTTACTCTTGAAGCATTCCTCCAGAGCCTTGAAGATGGAGCCGTTTTCGTGATTGCAAATGGCAAAAGCAACCCTTTTGTCCCAAGAATTCGCAGCCTTCTCTTCGGTACCCTTCACGAAATAAGCACTTGTTAGTTCGGATATGGCAGTATCATGAAATGAGGAATTCCAATCTTTCTTGCTAACATAAAATGCAGATGCAGACTTTTGTTTCTGCAAACTCATCTCCGGGCTTCTTCTGCCACTCTGACTTCATTAGAGCTTTGTAAGGTTTATCAAACCCTGCAATATTTAATAACCACGCTTCCATGTATGATCTCCCAGATGAAGTCAGTCTCCCGGAAAGTGATAGTAAAGCGTTCAGAGACATCATTTGAGAATCAGGGAAGTCTCTTCTGTGCAGTGTTTCAATTAGTGTTTCAATTGCTTCTTCCCTATAAATACTCATCTGCCTTGGTTCGGCCTGGCATTTACATTAGGGAACACATGATTAGATAATCAACTATGTAATGAAAAATTTTTAACTGTAAGAAATGTTGCTGAGTCTAGAGAAACCAGAAGATCAAGCTGAAGAAGAAGAGTGGAGATGGCAGGTTGTTGCTCAATCGGAGCCATTTGAAGGTACACAAGAAAGCTATGCATGGTACTATATGCTCCTTCATCTTTAATTATCTGCAAAGTATTATAACAGGATGTCCTCCTGAGACATCAAAAGAACAAAAGTTTCTCAAACGAGGCATTGTGAAGAGTGTTGCAGGATTTCAACAAGATTAAGTCATAACATGCTCCTGGAACAGAAAAGTTTATCAAAAAATGATGTATACCTGTCTAACAGAACTAGTTCTGAGAGGAATTCGATGCATTTACCTCTCACACTATCATTTCCAGAGTGAAACAAATCAAGAACATGAGATAGTTCAATTCTGCTAGCAATCAAGTTCCAGCAACTTTTATCAGCACGTATGCAACATAAAAGAATGGCAATAATGGACATATTGTCTTCCACCTTTCCAAAACAATTGACTAAGGCTGGAATTCCATTTGATGCAATTACACTAAAAGCATTGACAGATCTGCTTTGTTCACCCCCTTCTGTAAGTAGCTGTTCAAGCAGAGCTATAGCAGCATCCTTGGGTTCTAATATTAACTGAAGATCATCCAAATCTTCAGTTTTACTCTGAATTAGGTGAACAAGAGAGGGTATAAAGTTGTGAACTGAAAGTTGAGAGAATCCTGGCGTCAGCAGGAATATGAGAACAGCAGCCTCAGCCAAGCCATTCTTAAGTAAAGCAGCTAAGCAATCAAAATCACAATCTATACTGGTTAGAATATCTCCAATACTTTCATCTGAAAATACTAACTCAGAGAGAATAGAAATTGCTGTCCTGACAACATCTCTGTTCATGGAAGCTGATAATATTTCAACAAAACCATTTAGAGTTGCTTTCTTGGACAAGTATGAATGAACCCCTGGATCACCCTTTGATTCCTTCCACAATTTGGCTATTGCCAAAACAGCTCTTTCGCATTGTATTAAGTTTTCAGAAGTACACAGACATGAAATATGAGGTTTTAGTTCACTGATTATTGTTTCAATACTAGCTTGAGAAATTACGCTAGTTGGCGATGAAGATATAGCTGCCTGTCCAAATTTTTTTCTCCTCGGGTGCATAAAGTTGTCCGAATTCTTAAGATCTGAGAATTCAACTGCACTGGATGGAGTGTACCCTGTTGAAGTTACTGTCCTGGAGGAGGGACTAAAAGCATTCCTTGGTGTTCCAGAGTATGAATACTCCTGCGCAAGTTCAGGATGTTGTTCCTTCCAAAATGTTACAAGTGTCTTCAAAACAAGGTTTGTTTTGGGCAGTGAATCTACAGAGAAAGGTTGTCGAGTAATGGGGCATGTTGTGTTTCCTCTTTGTATCCATTCTTGAATTGCTTTCCTTTCATAAGTTTGACCAGTTTCGAGAGTAACTGGATCATTAAAAAGCTGTCTCGTGATGGGACAGACAAAATCTTTTGGTGGTCTTGTAAGATTTGCGGACCTCTCAGACGTGGGGATTGAAATGTAGCTACGGGTTCCATCATCACTTAGAGGTCTGTTGAGTCCAAATTTATCCAGATATGTTAATGGGAAAGGATAAAAAGAAGAACTTCAAGTAATTCAGAAAAAAATAGGTTTTTTAGCTACCTATTCTCGAAAACTTGACAGTTGATAATTTTATAACTTGTGCTCCTTCCGTCATAGTCTCTCCTGACACTTCCCCTTCCACCCTTATTTCAGAACCATCATCAATTAAAAAACATTATCTGAACATTCTATATTACTTCTAAAACAGCTGTAAGTTGAGGACTTACCATGACTTCACTCTCAGAATCTGGTGATCTAATGCTGTAATCTTTGTTCATTCCTGGAGAACTTGACGAAGAGATCATATCGATAGAATCCATGGCATTGCTGGACGAAGATTGTAGTGGAGACGCATGCCATTTCCTGGAATTAGCATGTAGACTTGAAGAAATATCAGATGAAGCAGTTCTCAGTGATTCCACGGGGGAGAAATTTGTTGACATTTTCAGGCTCTTGGTTTCAGTTTCTCTAATGCTGCTATGTCTTACCAAATCATGACTTCTAACTTCAGGTTCGAAATAAGCATTAGTAGGCTCGCAATCAGGACCGTCTTCACTCTCCTCCAGGACAGGCTCCTGACACATTCACCAGGTATACAAGTTGAGTTATCAAGAAGACCTAGACCTGTAATAACTTTTGTGCCATTGGAGAAAACGAATTTTCCAAGTTATTCTCATTTAACAAGTTCTCAGCCTTACTTTAGGATTCCACACTGCACATTCTCCTATTTCATTTGGGATTGTTGAACTGAAGCTTGATCTGCATAAACTCATCCAATATATGCAAAATATCAGAGCCTTGGAGAAACATAAAGATCAATGACTTAACTAGAGAATGTAGACTGACCTGCTTGTTTCTCTAACTCTATTGTTAGATCGAGAGAAGCTCTTAGGCAAGACTGGTCCACTGAGTTCGTGCAGTGGAGACATTGGAGGTTCTGCTATTGGAAACATTGGAATCATCTTCTTGGCACTGATTGAGTCACAGTTTATGCAGTCGTTGTAGTACTGGGCAAAAAGCCGAGTCTTCTCATTCAAAGTTTCTTCATAAAGCTGCTCAAGCTTTTGCAACTTCTCCATTTGATCTGCCCTCAGAGAGAAGTCCAAGGACTCATTAAAGAACTGATCAACATCATTAGAGACCGACAGATCGGAAGAATCAGGAACAATTTCCAGCATCAGCCCGTCCCTTGACCCAGAATACCACCCAACAATTGAGCTCATGTGGGGAAGAAACAAATCTTTCCACAATTCGGGTGCAAGATCTGTCCGTGAAAAGAAAGGATCCACTATGAACATCTCAAGAACATGAACAGCTGAATTCTGAGCATTGTTCCGCAACCTCCAAAGGTAGGAAAGATTTAAATGTGCCCAAGCAGACAGGTAAGAGTTGGGAACACCAGCAGTTCTATGGCAAGAATTCAACATTGCACACACTTGTAGCATCTTCTCTGCATAATCTAATCGTGCCATCTTAGTTCCCATATTACAAGTGTCAATAGCTTCTTCAAGAGCTTCAATACCCCAATCCAAATTCGCTATAACTGCTTTATCAGAGTACCGGACCTCAGTTTCTTGATCAGAGTTCCCATCTTCTGCTGCTAATCTTTCTGCACACTGTTCTTTCTGCTGGATCCTTTGCTCTTTATTATTCAACCTATCTTGTATGAAGCTCCCTACAGTAGTGATTAATAAACTAAAAATGCTCTTCTGGTCCATTCCAAGCCTCCTTTGCCTTATCCTACAAGCTTCTGCTCAATGTTAACTTATTATCAAAACTTAGCCATCATCCTGAAAAGGAAACCAAAACCTGAAGAAAGATAACCAAGTTGACAGGAAAAGACCATCTTCAGGTTTCTTTCCATTTTTCTTTTCCTGCTCAAATTTAAGCAGACAAACATTGTAATTCGTCATTTCTTTCAACACCAAGTAACGACAGAATAAGCTCAAGCTTTACAACAATGACAGAAGGAACAAAAAGGTGAAATCAAGCTTTCGAAACAGTCCATAGAATAGAGTTCAAAACAACAACAACAAGAGAAAAGAACTAGGATGGACAAGTAGTTTTTGGTCAAGCCAACTCCACCTGGAGCTGAGCTTCCATTGACCAGTCATAGATAGCGATACAAGAAAGCGGGAAAGAGCCGGCGTGTCATTGCTGCTAGACCTTGCTTGTCAAAATTAATCATGGATTAATCACATTGTTAACATATAGTTATTAATCATTAAAAAGATAATTATTAACCAAGATTAAGATAGAATGTGATAGGACGTTAATTATATGACAAGACGGCGTAGTTTGGTTCAACAAGTCTTCGACCATTCAAAATCTCTCCATATCAAAATTTGAAATTCGTTAATTTTTTAATTTTCTGGAATTTTTAATTTCGAATGGAATTTAAATTAAGTGAAGTTATTATGTTCAAATTTGTAATTTAATTTAAGGCTTATTGTTTATTAATTATAAACTAAATTAAATTAAATTAGTCTAAATTAAAATATTAACTCTAATTATAATATTTTAAATAAAGTGATAAGTATTGCCAATAGAATTAGAAAAAATAATTCGAGTCAACTTGACTCGGTCTGATCTAAAGTTAATAGACTTGATTTGAATTAACTAAACTTCAGATTAAATTTAGGTTCAGACAGTCCAACCTTATCCAAATTAAAATTTAAAAATTTTATATAAAATAATATTATTTTTATTTTTTAAAATAAAAATAGATTTAATTGGGCCCGTCCAAACCCAATCTCTCAAGCATGGAATTTCGGACTCGGATTCAAACTTGAACCTTGAGCATAATTGGACTTTAGAGCAGATCCAGATCTGTAAAATGAACTTTGTATCGGGCTTGGGCTCGAGCTAGGGTTAACTGTAAGTGTGATTTTAGTATTTTTAAACTTTTATTTACAACAATTATTTTTAAACTTTTATTTACAACAATAATTAAAGTTTATGAATATATAAAATTTTTAAATAAATATTAGCAATTAAAAATTATCTAATAAATAATTTTGCAAATTTACACAAGCCTAGAAAATTAGAAATACATCAAATACAATAGATTTTTTTTATTTTGTAAGACCAAAAATCAATAAAAATATTGATTGGGATGGATGCCACGTGGAAGATTTTCCTCCAGCTTGTGGTGTATCCCATCTCACCGCATGGTCACCCAAAGATAAACTCGCGTCAACTCTCCGCAATCATTAATCAAATCTATTTCCACATCCAACAAGATACTGACACGCGTCCAAATCAACGGTCAGGATCTAGCAGACGAAGATATTTCAGATCGAAAAAGAGTTTATAAACCCCCACTCACTCGTCACTCCTCGTGTACTTCACAATTACTCGATTCAATGGCAAACCCTAAGGTCTTCTTCGACATGTCAATCGGCGGGGCTCCGGCGGGCCGAATCGTGATGGAGCTCTTCGCAGACACAACACCGAGAACCGCCGAGAACTTCCGTGCTCTGTGCACCGGTGAGAAGGGAATAGGGCGGAGCCGGAAGCCTCTGCACTACAAAGGCTCCAAGTTCCACAGGGTGATCCCGGGATTCATGTGCCAGGGCGGGGACTTCACCGCCGGGAACGGAACCGGTGGCGAGTCAATCTACGGTGAGAAGTTCGCCGACGAGAACTTCATAAAGAAGCACACGGGGCCTGGGATCTTGTCGATGGCCAACGCCGGTCCTGGGACGAACGGCTCGCAGTTCTTCGTTTGTACTGACAAAACTGAGTGGTTAGATGGAAAGCACGTGGTGTTTGGGAGAGTTGTGGAGGGAATGGACGTCGTGAAAGCCATCGAGAAAGTGGGTTCTAGATCTGGAACCACCTCGAAGCCTGTGGTTGTCGCCGACTGTGGTCAGATCTCTTAGATCGGAGCTATCAAAAGTTGTGGATTTGAGTGTTATATCTTTACTTTTACTTTAAGTTTCCTTCAGCTTCTGTTCCACGTGATTGTACTAATGGGTGATATATGGAAATAACGGGTGCTATTTGTAATTTTAGATTTTCAGACTTTCCATTTGATCTTCAAAATATTGCTAATTATTGAATAAAGTTTGTAAATTAGGTATACTAGATAAATTATTTAACTAATTCAGATATTATAATTTAAACATTAAATATATATATTAATTAATAAATTTTCTCATATATGATTGGAATTCAAATCAAGTTAATTATTAAGGATTAAAATATGGTAAAAATTATAAATGATAAATGATAAATTTTAAGTCAAATAGTCATTCTTATTAAAGCATTTTGACTTATGTGTCTTAGCTTTAAATGTTTTGGGGAGTAAAATGACTTGAGTAAAAGATTTTTTTTAATAATTGGAGACTTAGAAATAGATTTGGTAGAAATATACTTAGTAAATGTGATGATTTGAATTTTAATTAATTTAAATAATTTGATTTGATTCAAAATCTAAATTTCTTATAACATAAACATGATATTGTGTTATGAAAATAAAAGCTAATTTAATTATTAAGTTATATATATATATATATATATATACTAATCATCGTAATCATCCATCTAATAAAAGTTTCATCAAAAGAGGTCTAAAAGTTGGGGTTGTTTATCACTCTATGCCCGGGACTATCCAACAACCACCCTCTGCCCATCGGGGTTGTTTATCACCCTATGCCGGGGACCATCCAACAACCACCCTCTGCCCAACTTTTAGACCTCTTTTGATGAACCTTTAATGGGATGGAAGTTTTCGGATATAGGGTAGCACACGAAAACAGGAACATTAATAAATAGATGGATGATCTCCAACACAGTGTAGCATATGAAAATGAAAATAGGGGAATTAATTTCCTAAAAATTAGGGGTAGCAATTGGGATAACGTCTTGGGTTTGATTTTTTGGAGGTCAAGCTCAAGTACCTAAATTCGGCCCAATCTTTTAAAATAAAATGATTTTATTTAATGCTTTTAATTATTAAAACTATTGATCGAGTTGATCAAGGTTAGGCTTAATTTCAAATTCACCATGCAAGGCCCAGCCAATCTGTCTATTGTCATCCCTATTAGTAACTTTACAGCTATCGGAAACTTATTTTCTAACTTTTAAAAAATTAAATTTCAAAATTTTAATTGAAGTTAAAATTAGATCTAAATAAAATATTTTTATTAGATATATTAAAATATTCAAAAGCCATTTTAATAGCATAAAATTGAAATTAATATGTTTTTTTCAGTTATAAACATCGATTTTTTTTTATCATTTTGAGTTAGAAAATGACTATTTCTAGAGACTTCCTTGAAATATCTTCTCTTTTAAGACACTTTCGTATTGAAATAGTAAAAGATATAAAATCAATGGCTGGAGGAGTCAAATCTCTGTACTTTTTTTATATATGATGGACAGAGTCAGAGTCAGAAGAGTTTAAGATGTGGCTGAAATTTTGAGCCAATCATAACAACCCACGTGTCCGTGTCGTGGTCTCACACAATCATACCTTCTTATAACATCCTATGACTTTTAGCCTCTGTTTGACCTTTTGGCTTTTGTGTTAATTAATACTAGTTTGAAATGACGATATCGCCCTTTTCTTTTAATATTCCTTTTTCCCCCTTAAAAGCGGAGATTTATAAATATGATTAAATGTATTTGAATTTAATGTAATTTTATTTTATTTTTATTTTTTTAAAAATTATTATTTACTCATATAAAAAAGTCAATGGATCCAATACATAAGACTCTCATCTTTACGAGATTTTAAAGAAAGTCATAATATAGCCAATCTTTCTTTTGTATTGTTAAAAAGAGATTGTAAAATATTCATCATCATTATCATTATATAGTTCAAAATTTTGCAATGAAGCGAGGTTTGATAATACGCAGCCTCACTTACACATAGTAGAGAGGCTGTTTTTTATAAACACACGCGCAAATAAGGCAATATAAAAGTGATGCAAATTAATAGAATAAATACCGCAAAAAAGTAAGAATATAAAATATTAATTTCTTAATTACTTACTCGTGTAATAATGTTTAATTATTAGATATTACATTACATTTTATTTATTACTCACTTCTTAATATTTTTTAAATGCTTGATTAATAATTATTTTAACTATTTTTGATATTTTCTTTATGCCACACATAAAATGATAGTATTTTAGATAATTTGAACAATTTATTTTTTAAAATGGAAAATTTTCCCAAATTTTTTATGCTTTTAATATTTAAAAATACTAAATTGATAATATAAAAAATGAAAACTTTCTGATTATCATGATTTTAATATTAAAAAAGATAGCGGCAACAATATATTTTTCTTAAGAAAAGAAAATACTAATTAAAGCTGGGGCAGAATGGTAAAATGGGACTTTCAGAACAGACAAGGCCCTAGTCAGAGGAACACACCTAAACTCAGACAAGGCGGGCGTGATGACTTCACATTTCATACTTTCCTACTTTCATATCTCTTTCTCGGTATGTAGAAATTTTGCCAAATGTATTGAATATTAATCAACTTGCTTTGGAAGCGTCTAAATGCGAGATCTTACGCGTTTTTTCCTTTAATCCTATGGTCAATTCACTCATTTACTAGGTAATTTTGTACAAACTACTCTCTCATCTCCATCTTTATTACTCGATCAAGACCACCGTCTTTCTCTTCATTTTCTCCTCGTTTTGGGCATTATTCTTCTGAAGAACGAAATTCAGAACTGGGTTTGTTGGCTTGTTGTATTTTATGTTATTTGATGCGGGTCTTGTTCATTTTTCTTTTTTTCTTTTGGGTCTGGGTTTAATGGGGGGTTTGTTTGTTTCGCTTGTTTGTGTGATTTTTGTCAGGTGGGTTAGTAAGTTCGCTAGAAGAATGGGAGCGGTTTGTGCTGGTGGGACAAAGCCGAAGAGTGCGAGAGTTGGAGGGAGGACTTCATCGTCGGGATTTTCTGGTGAGATCAAGTCTGTGAAGAGGAATGATCTGTCCAATGAGAGCCGTGATGAGCTTGATTTCAGCACAAGGACCCCGCGGAGGCCTGATTACGGTGATTTTCCGTTGACGTTTTCGAGAGAACTGAAACCGTCTATGTTTGTCAAAACAGCAGATAACAAGGTATGGTCTTAGTTGATTTGTTTGTTCGTTCTTGGTTGTCGTTAGGGTCGTGGTAGGTTGTGCTCGTCTGATTTTCCTGTGGAACATGCTAAAAGAATTAGCTTGCTCTTGACTTGTATGAGTTGATTTTAATTGTTTGTGAAACTTCACCATCTGATGCAATAGCAAAGGAGGGTCTTACTGGAAGAGAAAGTGAATGCTTGCATATTCCTATCTGGAAAGTAATATACAGTTTAGATGGATTGATTGAGATCTGATCTATAATAGTGTACTGATGGATTTATCAGAAAACAGCTTTAGTAATTCAGTGAATGTCAGGCCGTTGGAGAATTGTTCGAGTGTCGAAACAAATGTAATGTCGTCGAGAACATGCTGCATTGAATATCAATTTGATACACATGGCAATGTAATCTGTTCTTTCATTTATAGGTCAACCAAAAGACTTCGTTTCTTGGTAAAGCTGGCACGGTCGGTTTGGAGAAAGCGGTTGAAGTTTTGGACACTCTCGGAAGCAGTATGTCCAACCTGAATGCTAAGAGTGGGTTTGTTAGTGGTCTGAATTCAAAACGGAATAAAATATCAATATTAGCATTTGAAGTAGCTAACACAATAGCCAAAAGTTCAAGCTTGTTTCAATCTCTTTCGGATGACAATGTACAGTCCCTGAAAAATGAAATAATAAATTCAGAAGCCGTACAGAAACTGGTTTCCTCAGATATGGAAGAATTGCTTATTATTGCTGCTGCTGATAAAAGGTTGTTCCTTATGTCTGTTAAAACATGCTTTCTATATAATATGATTCATCTATAGTTCTAAGAGTTCACGTGTTTCCTTTTCTTTTTTGGTTTTTTATTAGAGAGGAATTTAATGTCCTGACACGGGAAGTAATTCGTTTTGGAGACTTATGTAAAGATCCTCAATGGCATAACTTGGATCGATATTTTTCAAAGTAAGGTACATTTGTTGTGAGGCTATGTCATAAGGTTACATTCTGAGATTAGCTGACAAAGATTTTTGTCTATCTGCAATCAGATTAGATGCAGAATATTGTACTGAAAAGCAGCATAGAGAAGAGGTGGAAGTCACAATGCAAGAGTTGAATTCCCTGGTCCAGCATACTTCTGTATGTTTATCTTCCTAATCACTGCAAATTTACACATATCATTGAATTTTCTGCTTTATAGTTGTAGGGTCGTTATTCATTTGTTGTTTGTACAGTTGAAATCTGGATATAGTGTCCAATTTTTCAACATTTTTATTTGAGATTTGTTTCCTTGTCTCTGAGCATTTTAAAAATGGAATTTTGAAAGAAAGAAATTATTGCTTAGTTTGTCACATGTACTTTTGAGCATGCTATGGAAATTAGAATTGGATTTTGAACCTTTTGGTCTCTTTCGTTTCCATTCATTATAGAATTTACCAAGAGAGCACTCACTCTCTCATGTCCACAAATGTATCTTCAAGTTTTGAAGACAGTTTAATAATGTTCATCCAATTTTGAAATTATTGCGCGCATCTTGCTTGAAAAGTGATCACATTTATTTGAATCTCATTATCATCGTTGTACTTCTTGTACAGGAATTATATCATGAGTTGAATGTTCTGGACAGATTCGAACAAGATTATCAACGAAAACTTCAGGAAGTGGAGTCCTTGAATCTTCCCCGAAGAGGTTGGCCATAGATAACCCTTTTCTCCTATTCTTTTGATCTTTTTGATTGTCTGTCTCTGACATTCAGAGAATTATTTGGTTCAAGTTTAGTTTGTATCGTACTGACAATAATTTGATACCATATTTGCTTTGCCATTGATTTGGTCAGACGCTATTCCTCCAACATGCTTTGCTCCATACTCTGAATGATCACTGAATTTAAACATAGCCCATTATAGTTCAATATAAGTCTTATATTTGATTGTGAGCGTGGATATGCCTTAAAATAATACTGATAGCCATCTTCTACAAATGCTTGTGTAAGTATTCTTTGTTTACGTGCTTCATGTTCAATAGCTGCTTAACAGCTGTTAACTAAAGTGGAGCAGTATGTATTAACAAGCCATTTTCTTTGTAATTGTAGGAGAAAGTCTCACTGTTTTTCAAAGTGAGCTAAAAGAACAAAGAAAGCTTGTAAGGAGTTTGAAAAAGAAATCTCTTTGGTCAAAAAATTTGGAGGAGGTACACTATTATGAACCTCGGTTTTTATCTACTGAAAAAATTGCACCAGCATCTCTTAGGCCCCCATCAATGAAATGTGTCATCCTTTTGTCTCAGACAAACAAAAATCGTAGTGGCATATTTTCCTTTTTGTCATGATTTGTTTCTATCTCCGTCTGATACTTTCATGTAGGAAACTTAGTTTTGAGTTGTAAGAATCACCTTAATTGCACATCCTAATCATACTATTTTTGTGGTGTTCCTCAGATCATGGAGAAGCTTGTTGATGTTGTTACCTATTTACATCAAGCTATATTGGAGGCATTTGGAAATAATGGTAGAAATTCTGTGCTTTTGCTCTAAATTTCCTATATCTTAGCAGATGAGCTTTTCATGAATATGGTGAATGTGGCAATCTGCTCGAATTGGAAATACATGATATAATCTGTTGTCCTTTCTTCGGCTTAAAGGATCTAATTGAAGTGTGTTTAATTAATAATCAACTGCTTTATTTGTGAAAGGATTGAGGTTAACAAAAACTAAAATGAGCCTATTTCAATTTGAAGCAACAAACATGATAGCTGATCTATTCTCACATTTTCGACCCGAGCAAAAACATGCTAGGATCTTGATTATATTCGTGTCCTGCAGACATATAACAAAGAAAATACTTCTTTTGCCAGATTTAAAGCATGTCTTAGGTTATAAATCCTTTAAGCTTAATGAACTCGTGCAGGTGCTACATTGGCTAGCGAGGAAGCCAACAAGAATCCTCAAAAGTTAGGCCCTGCTGGTCTTGCATTGCACTATGCTAATGTAATCAACCAGATAGATAATATTGTAAGTGAATTTGTAATTCTTTAGCAGTTCCGTCTTTGAATAAGTCCAACTTTTCATATTTAATGTTGTAACATACTTTTACAAATAAAATTTGCTTTCAGGCATCTCGGCCAACCTCGCTTCCTCCAAATATAAGGGACACTCTATATAATGGATTGCCTGCTAGTGTTAAGAAAGCTCTTAGATCTCGCATACTAAGGGTTGATATCAAGGAAGAGGTTGTTTTGACATTGTTAAATTATCAATCAGAATCACTCCTTAAGTGCCAGTGTTTTCTTCGGTCATGTAACTAATTTGACTTGCTTGTTTTCCTACAAATGCAGCTCACCATACCTCAAGTAAAAGCTGAAATGGAAAAGACCCTACAGTGGCTAGTACCGGTTGTTGCCAACACGACCAAGTAGGTTCAGTTTGTGTTATAATTGATTGTGCTTTCTGTACTTCCTTCTAACTTCACTATTTAACTTTTAGTATGCTCCAGACTGTGAATACCAGGTCTATTTTTTTGCTCTTTCATTTTTTTTTCTTTTCATGTTTGCTCCTTACTAGCTGTTACAATTGACAACAGGGCACATCAGGGATTTGGATGGGTTGGAGAATGGGCAAACACCGGGTCAGTTGAGCTCTTCTTTCTGTACTTCCACGTTTATGCATTATCGCTCTGTATAGTGATACACAGAACGAAGATTGTCACCAGGATGATCCTGATAGTTCTTTATGCTATTTGACAGAAATGAATTCAACAAGAGTGCAGGTGCAACAAGTAACCTGATCCGCCTCCAGACACTTTATCATGCTAATAAACAGAAAACCGACGAATACATTCTTGAACTGATCACGTGGCTTCATTGTTTGATAAACTTAGTCAGAAACAGAGATTTCGGATTCAATCCTGTACCTGCTCAATCTTCAGCAACCAAGGGACTACTCTTCCCTGCCAAAATGCATCGGCTTTTATCCCTGAAAAACTACCGCACCCATCTTTCTCAGGAAGACAAAGACATGTTAAGCAAGGTAAACTGGAAGCGGCGGGTTCCAGGCATAAGCAAAACTCAGGAGTTTGCCATTGGGAGGAGAAGGAAAGTATGGGCTTTGAGCAGGAGCAATGGAAACACCCCAGCAATCTCAGAACATCCCAGGGCTGTATCTATTGATGATACCGATGTCCTTAACTCCTCATCAAAGAGCCTTTTTGATTGATTCCATTCAGTGGCATTTTGCTTACCTAGTGAGTTCAATATATTTTTTATGTATATATTCTTTCATTAAAGTCTCATCTTCATGTACATACCCCTATAAGGCACATTGCATATTGAATCATATTGAACCATTTATATGGCTTTTCTCTGCCATTTCTCAGGTCCCAGCTACATATCATTTGGTTTAAACTTCTGCTATAGAAAGAAGCTCCAATGCTTTGCGACATCGAGTCTTTTAACTTATATACATCAATCCGAAGCTGTCGGATGTAAAAATACACCTATTGATGGAATCCTTGTCGGTTTTATTACAACCTAATCCAATCATAAAAGTTTTCAAAGCACAGACTTGATTAATGTGGATATCTAATTAGCTTTTACAACTTACAACATCTTAACTTCTGGAAAGACAAACTAGTGATAAACAACATATGAGCCACTCCTTTTCAGCCATCTCTTGTTTTGCCCTTTATCTTCCACAACATAAACAGTTTCTATATTTCAGAATTACTGTCTCAAAAGGGTGAAGTAATCTTTCATTTGAAATTTTTAATTCCATTTGGACCTAAGAAACTCATATCAAATCCGGCTCAAACTATAAAAGCCCAAAATCTAATTGGATTCGGATTTATTTAGACTTGGGCTTGAGTTTATCCAGCCTGCCATTAGTATCATTAAGATAAGAAAAATTAACAATGTAATCTACCACCAACATCCCCTGTAGCACACTGGCAATTTCTACTTAGAAGAAATCCGGGTTCAAATCCCGGCAGGGGAAATCACTTTTTGTTTACTAATTTTATCAACATCAAGATTGGGCCTAGTAGATTTACGACGAAGAACATTAATGGGCTCTCAACAAATATTATGAATATTAATCTTTTTTTATCCTACCAATTAAATAAGGCTGTGTATTTTTAGACCTTTTTAAGGCTATGTTTATTTGGACATAAGGTTTTTAATGAAATTGAATAATTTATAATGAAATAGAATATGGATGTAATATCATAAATTGTTGTTTAGTAGGAATGGAAGGGTTCATAATGTAATATAGTGAAATGTTGATTGGAAGAAGAGTTCATAATGTAATATAATGAAATGTTATTTATCATTTTACATTCCATAATATTGTTTATCATTTTACATTCCATCTTAAACCTCCCCAAATCGAAGGTTTTTTCATTTTTACTGTTTAAGATAGAATGAGATGTAATATGAAACTATTTTCTTCCATTCCAATATAAACCCTCTTCTTAAATGATGGGATAATATTACATTCGATTCTATTTCATTAATAAACTCCCAACCAAACATAGTCTAAACTCAATTGAATTTCAGATCGAATTCGGGTCAACTATTTAAAATTAAAAGCAGGCATGACCCATCCAACTCATTATCAACCTTTTCACAAATGTTACAATATGTCCCACAATCCATAACTTTAGAAATTGAATCTTTCAATTTACATTCTTTTGGATTTGGATCATAGTCCTATCTATGTAATTCTTATTTTGCGTGCATCATATTTACAATAATGGTATAGATACGTGATTTTGTTTTCTGCTTTCGTTAAGTCACTCTCAACGTCCATTACGCTTGACAATCTCAGTTCTTTTCAAATTGCTCCGTTGAATTAC
>JANKOD010000006.1:1136203-1156496 GCA_026284645.1 Erythroxylum acuminatum | reverse complement strand
GGTAATATGTTAGACCAAATCGGATTACCTCAAACCTAAAGCCAAGTTAAAAAGAATAAATTAGCGGTTCAAAACCATTTCATGAGATCACTCCAATCCAATCGAGTCAATAATAGACTTTGAACCGTCTCCTGATGACAACAGTAAGATGCAACATCCACAGAACGTAACTGATGAGATGCTAATCTGGTCCAGATGATCCAACCCCAAGTGAGTTTGGTATTTGAATGATAAGCTTAGACAACGACATAAACATAGAATCTCCAGCATTTCACATGGAACCATAAGACAAATCACATGCAGACATACTGGAATTCTGCCACAAAGAACACATTACACAGTTCATGTTGGCGAGTTTGAATCTGAACTCGGATCGTATAGCTCGAACTTTAGATTAAGTTCGGGTTAAGTATTATGCTACAAAGAACACATTACACAGTTCATGTTGGCGGGTTTGAATCCGAACTCGGATCATATAGTTCGAACTTTAGATTAAGTTCGGCTTAACCCGACTTATTGTTATACCTAAATTTAACAAAACCATCAATTTCACGAGGATTAAATCAAGTCAGTGTCTTGCCTCTACTGATACTGTCTTCGTACGATGAGTCTGTAACATGTAAACATCAAACAGATATTGAATCCACCATAGTCGCAGATGGCTGCTTTCGCTCCGCTAACTTGGTGATAAGAGTGCTTATCGTTTGCTGACTCGGAAACAACGTGCATGTTGCGTGTGCTGACAAACTCATGTCTCATCATTTGAAAGTGCACGTGACAATTACATAGGTTTGGTAATAAAGCAAACTAGCTTAAAGGATCGAAACAACATTAATTTATTATAACAGTATGGTTTTAATATTTTAATTAAATCAATTTCAATTATTTCTGTAATGAACCCTTTTCATATTTATGTAATTATAAGTCAAATATTGTATCCAACAACAAAAAAAGTAGGACTAAATCCGAGCTCGAAAGATTTTACAGATTTAGACCCGAGCTTAAATTCGATTAGATTAATTTTCAAATCGGAAATATTTTGTCCAAAGTTTAATATAATTCGATATTTCTTTTTTAAATTTAATTGGTTAACTTCAAATTCAGCTAATTCAAACTTTGTACGTTTTGTCAACCTTAAATATGATAATATGGGAATAACCTTTTGTGGTGATGAGTAGATAAGATAGAAGTAACAAGAAGCAGCAACGCAATCACCAGGCTTCTAAGAAGTAGGCCTAAGCCTGATTTTTCTTTTGCCGCTAAAAGGGTCTGACCTTAAAGGCCGAGCTCTTTTTCTTGGTTACACTTGAACGGACCTTTTGTGGTAAGAGCTTGGCATGGCTAAAGTATTAGATACAATTGGTAAATAATGGACATGGGTTTCTATTACTATTAATATTATAAATAATAAAAAGTATTCTTTTTATAAAATAAAAATTTTCTTATTTAATAATAATGATTGCTAATAATTAATGTTTTAAAAATCAGATCAGAAGTTAACTCGATAAGTAAGAGATTTAAAATTTAAACGGTTTATTCAGTATTAGATTGTCATAAAACTCATTCAAGATTAAATAAAATTAAAGAATTTGAAATATGATTGAAAGAGATTATCTTTATTTATCGAAAAATTTGAAGTTAAATTGAAAAATAAAATTGTTAAATAAATAATAATTGATTTATTTTGGTTTATAAGAACTTATAAATTTTCAAAAATTGGCTGATTAATTAATAAATTATCGATTTTTAACAACAAGAATTATTAAAGTAAATCGAATAAGAAAATTGGACGGTTCAAAGTTTTTACGGTTAAATCGGCCGAAACGGTTATATTTTTTAATCGTTGTTAATAAGTATTAAATAATAGGCACATAATTAATCCTAACACAATTTGAGAATCATATTAACACCAAAAGTACTTGTCTTTTGTACATGTATGTCACCCTCCTTTTAGATTTATGTTTTAAAATTATACTTTACAGTCAGCAATGCTATTAAAGCCATCTTAATTCTTTGGACTCCACTTTACCTTTTCAAATATCACCCTTTTTTGTGAATAAAGGAGAAAAATCTTAGCTTGGAAAATGGTGATGCTTGTTTCACTATTGTTAGGAGATAACAAAAGGGATAGAAGGGCTTGTCTTATTGTCAAGCATTGTATCAAACTAACTCACTTTTGATGTCATTTGTGTAGACATATTCTCTTTACACTTGCTTTCTTTGTGAACCCTTTTTTCCAATTAGTTTCAAGCAAGGTGATTAACGTTTATAAGATGCTTTATCTTAATCAAATCATGTAAATACATACTTGTTAAGCTTGCAAATAAGGATGATAGGCCCGACCTGATCCAACTCTCTTTTTTTGTGTGATTTAAGTTCATCTTAATCAGTTCAAATTAAGATTAAAATGACATAATTTTGGGTAGTTGTATCAAAACAGAAATGCTTTGTCAAATTTATTTAGATCGATTTGGATTGTGTCGAGATAAACTCATTGACACAATGTCCAATAAATTTGGCTAAACCAATTATGCCAAACTCGAGTTAGATTAAGTTTGTTAATTACTTATGAGTCATTAACTCGTCAAATAATTTTATTTCAAATCTAATGACACGTGATTATTGTATGTACTTGAAATTCTATCCAGTACACTTTTTTATTTTTTGAGAACAGAGGAACCTATAGTTGCTATCCTTTTGATGCGCACTAGGTAAACCTTCGAATTGACACAATAGCTTGTAAATCACGTCAATTGGGTACTTCACAATAGGCATGTACTGTACGACAGGCTTGATCGGGAGAGCGTAGATAGGGGATTCGAATACAGGACCTTTTAGCCCCGTGCCCCCTACTCCATCAACTCGACCATCTCCTAAGGGGTTCTGTCCAATACACATTTGAATAGTAACAACTACGAATTCCACTAACATTTTAAAAACAATTAAAAAAAGAAGCTCCACAAAGAATGTTGGTACCTTAATTGGCCCTTAAGATCGCTTAGGTGACTAAAATTTAAAAGAAACTATAAAAAAATTAAAAGCAAAGTGATCAAAGCTTTATATTTGTCCAATTTTCCAACTTACTTATCAAGGATAAGATATGGATGATGTATAAGTAGTTAGTCATGTAACCCTCAATAGAAAAAGTGAATGAAGGTTGGAAGCAAATTGGTCCTCAACATTAAAAGGATAGTGAAACATTTTATTTCCAAAAGCAATCGACAAACACTCCTTTAGTTTATATATAACATAATGTTTGTGTGACGCAACTCTTTTTGCAAAGAACGGACATTGAATATACAACGATATCGTTTCAATCTAATTGGCTCTTTACACGATAGCTAGCATGTCAAAAGTGGGTTTTGATCAAACAACTTTGCTCAAAAAGCTAAAATGGATATTGTCAATTTCTTTACGAAGACTTTGTTTGACCCTAAGGTTCAACAATTCAGGCATGTTGTTTCTATGAACATTATCTTGATTGATGTTTCTGCTGTGTCTTGTAAAATTTAATGTTTAAATATCGAATCGAAAGTTAAACCGACGAAATAAAAAGTTTAAAGTTTATGATCAATTATGAAACTGACCGATTGATTAATAAACTTGTTGACTTTTAACAAGAAGTGTTGTTAAAGTAAACCGAAACCAGAAATTAAAAATCGAAACTAATTCAAAAATTTTACGATTAAATTGGACGAAACGGTTAAATTTTGTAATCATTAATAAAAACACGATTGAGTTGGTAAGAACAAAACCGGATTATCTCAATCAACTCTTGTGTTCTTTCCGGATGTTCATTTGATGTAATGGTATGTTTAATCTTATATCTTGTAAGATTTTATTAGGGTTTTTGAAGTGATTTCTTCCACGTAATGCATACTCACCTAAAGCTAAGGCAATACGTAGACATGAGTCTGTTGAGTTGATATTTACAGAAGCTGTGTCCTGCAATTTTTGCACATGGAAACGGACATGGCCAAACCTCTAAAGCATACAGATTACAGACAGTAGGCTTTTTCTTTTGAACGTGCAACGTAGACATTCTACTTTTGCATGTCATCGTCTGGTACGTCAATGAACCTGACCATACTCTCTTTATATTAAGATTGCATGGTAAACTATTTAAGGCTAAAGCATGACGATCATGCAACAAAACACTAGCCACCAACACTACAACCTTATCCTCAAACTCAACACTCCTTCACCAGCTAACCTTTATGACCGTGTACCTATCACTTTCTCCTGTAATATTTTGTATTCAATTGCTTTCTAATGCTACCCAATAGTCTAAAGTTTTTTTTTATTTTTATTTTCTCTAAAATTTAATATTTTAAAAATCGGACCAAAAGTTAAACTAGTAAACCGAAGAAGTTTAAAAGTTAAACTAGTAAAACGAAAAAGTTTAAGGTTTAAAATATTCAACGTGTATTAGATATTCATAAAATTAGTTAAAAATTATGCAAAATTAAAACTTTCAAGATATGATTAAAAAAAGCTGTCCCTACCTATCAAAGGATTTGAAATTTAATTGATAATAAAATCTGTAAGTGAAAATTAGTTAATTAGTTTTAATTTGTAAAAATTGATTAATTTACAAAAATGGCTAATTAATTAATAAACTGATCAGTTTTTAATAATAAAGGTTATTGAAATAAATCGAACGGAAAAATTAAAAACCGAATTAGAAAATAAATTTATTCAAAGTTTTTACGGTTAAACTGACTTAACCAGTTGAATTTTTTAATTATTGCTAAAAATAAAAAATAGGTTCGAGTTTAATTGACTTAAATTAATTGGTTTTAAATTAGGAAAAATCAACTACATTGAGTTGATTGGTCTCAAATTGATGATTAACTCAACTCAAATTACTTCGTACTAAATATTAAAATGATATTTCTTTATTTGAAGTTTAATTGAAAGTAGGTTTGAGTTTAATTGATCAAAATTAATTGGTCTTAAATTCGGAAAAAATTGACTAATTGATTTGGGTTGATTGGTTTCAAAGTTAAGATAATTAGTCGAAGATGATTAACTCGACTCAAATTAATTCATAATAAATATTAAAATGATATTTTTTTATGAAGTTGGATATAAATTGGTCGAACTTGATTATTGTTATACTTACTTTTGTCTTGTAATTTCAGCATGTATGTGTACTAACAAATGCCCCTTAAGGGGGGTAGTCGAGTTGGTAGAGTGAAAGATATGGAGCTCAAAGGTCTGTGTTTAAATCCTCTTATCTACACTCTCTCGATCGAGCCTGTCGTACAGAGTTTGCCTACTGCGAAATACTCGGTTAGCGTGATTTGCAAGTTATTATGTCAATCCGAAGGTTTACTCAGTGCACAATCAAAAAGTAGCGATTGCGGGTTCTTCTATTTTTAAAAAAAGTATACTAATAAAGTATAATTACAACAAAGAAACAAGGTTTATATATATAGGTCTGCTTTCTGTGTTTTGTACAATGTTATAAGCTGATGATACTGAAAGATTCATATGCAGTGTTTTGGAATGCTTTTTCTTTTTTTTTTGTTAATGAGGTAACCATTATTTTTAACTATGCATTAATGTATATGTAATGGTATACAAATATGAGTTCTGAATAATTACTTAACAAATTAATTATTGAAATTCAAATTATAAACTCAAATTCTCTTACGTAATACAATTTCAGTTCAATACCTTTAAAAATATCTGAAGAGTCCTTGTAAAGATTAGAATTTTAAATTTATAAACAATTGAAGACTATTAAAAAATATTTACAAAAAATGTTTTATAAATTTATAAAAATATAAAATTTAAATAAGTTAAAATTTAAAGTAAAAGACATAAATCTCCTCTATAATTTAAGAAAATTTTTAAAATTAATTTTTAAAATTCTCAAAAATTTAAAAATTCTCAAAAATTTCCTTCTAATTTTAAATTTTATAAAAAAACCCTTTCTCTTAAATTTCAAACAGAAAATAATAACGAAATAATTAAATGTTGCTTAAACGATGATTCTAACTCAATTCTTAAGCTCAAACTAAACTAATTAAATCTAACTCAAACTAATTATTTATTATTATTATTATTTTAAATTATTAATTTAAGTTAAATTTAATTGATTCAAAACAATTTTAAGAACTAAGTTAAATTACCATATTAGTGATATGTTATGTTCGTATCACATGTATTTCATTATTATTTTAAACCAAAGTCTATAAGAATAGATTTTTATGAAAACTAAAAACAAAAAAATAAAACTCTTAAGTTTCTTAAACTAATAAGAAATTTATGTCTTTTACCGTAAAAGTTAAGGAAAAACATCTTATTGTAATCCAATTCATCTAAATTTGCTAGGGAATTGAAATTGGTTTCTACTACTATACCCTTTACAAATCATGTCCACTTGGCCATTATTAATAATCATCCAAACATAAAGTTGCATCTACTTTTTCCAATATTAACCATGTGCTAGGTCATTAGTGAATTTTTAGCTTATCTTGCACGAATTCGATTCCTCTATCAAAAATAACCCTGTCTAATGTGTAAAACGACGTTTATTTTGTACGAATTCGATTCCTATATCGAAAATAACCCTGTCGTCGTTTTGGGCATTAGACATAGTTAGACATTTTCTAAATTCATGTTCAGTGATCAAAACGACGTCATTTTGAATATTAGAATGTCATTTTGGACATTAGACATAGTTGGATAGTCTCTAAATTTATATTCAATGTCTAAAATAATGTCGTTTTAGGCATTAAACAGAGCTAGTCAGTCTTTAAATTCATGTTCAATGTCTAAAATGATGTCATTTTGGATATTAGACATAATTGGACAAAATTAATTACCTAAAATTGTTTGGACATTAGACATAATTGGACAGTCTCTAAATTCATGTTCAATGTCCAAAACGACGTCATTTTGAACATTAAATATAGTTGGACAGTTTCTAAATTCATATTCAATGTAAGAATATATAAGATCTTAACCTAAGTAAAATCATTCAATTTGAGAAGTGTAGACCACCAAAAGGGCGGGGGGAGTTTTAAGAAAGTATAGTATTAGAAGGAAAAACAAAATAGGAATTAAGGAGAAAGGGTAAAATTGTAAAAAAAAGAAAATAGAATCGAAATAAAGTATTTGTCAGAAGTGGGATTTGAACCCACGCCCTCGTTAGAGGACCAGAACTTGAGTCTGGCGCCTTAGACCACTCGGCCATCCTGACTTGAATGTAAGTGGGAAATTAATTTTTTGAAAACATTAATTAATTATAATCTTATTGTAGTAATTGATACAAAACTGATCTCATTCATTTTAAAAAAATTAAGTCTCATAATTCTAAAATATTTTATTTTTTATTATTAATAATTAACTAAATTAAATATATCACTTAATTTTAAAATATTATAGTAATTTCATATAAAATAAATAAGTGAACAAAACAATGGCTACGGCTGATCAGCCGTTAAATGTTTGTGATCACCGAAGCTGGGAATCCCTTCCCTGCTGTTTCGATTATATTTGAGTTGACGGCGACAGAAGCCGAGTCGTGGCGACCTCTGATTGGCTGGTTGGCACGTTGAATACAATACGTGGCGTTTAACGACCGGAACTCAACCAAATTATATTATCCGCCCACCGTCCCACGAGCCAATCATCGGTCCAATCCACAAAATCCCCTTTCCAATGAATATATAAATTCTGACCAATCACGATAATAACATGAATTTATTTTTTTACAAATAGTATATTACTCATTTATGAAAATTTTATTTTAGCCCACAAAAAGAGCGAAAGAGTCTATTATATATATTCAGCAAAATTACTAATTTGCTTTTTAAATATTTCGTATTGAAATCCCTCTTATAAAATATATTCTTAATTATTTGAATTTTTTAATAATTGATTTTAAATTTTAAATTATTCATTGAATTATTTATACCGGTAAGTTAAAAAAATTAAAGTTTTAAAACTTCAACCGATATCAAATCGATCGAGAAAAATTGTTATATGATATATATTAAATAAAATTTAATAATTCCAAATAATTAAAAATGAAATTATCTTAACTTATTAAAAAAGTTGAAATTTAAAAATCGAATACTTTACAAAAATGATCAATTAATTAATAAATTGGTGCATTTTAATAACAAAAAACATTAAGATAAAACAAAAAAATAGAAACCGAATCGAAAAGTTGATTTATTTAAGATTTTTGCGGTTGCATTGTTTTGATCTTTTTTTATTATCAATTAGGAATTAGTCTATTATTATATAATTTTAAGATTTTGCTTTTTCCCTTAATAAAACAAGGAGAAAACTTGAGTATAATCAAACTTCTGTCATAATCACTTACAATCCCTTTCAAAATATCAATTTTGTGAGTGCGAACAAATTTTAGAAATAGTTTCTCTACTAATTAAGAGTAAGGTTGCATACTATTAAATCTCTTTAAAATTTGGGTCTCAACGAAATTTATAAGTTGACATGATATAATTAAACTTATATCAAAATCACTTACATTCTCTTTTGAATTATAATTTTTGTGAGTGTGAATAACTTTTAGAAACAATCTTTCTATTAATTAGGAGTAATGCTTTGTACTATTAGACCTCTTTAAATTTCGTACTTCATCGAAATTTCTATCACGTGTTGTTATCTTCGTCGTCGTCGTTATTGAGTGTGAATAAATCAATTGGGAATCCAATTCCACTTTTGAATACTACCAAAGAAATGATTTAAGATTCGTGGAAAGATTTCTACAAACACTTTAGGTAGGAGGGAATAAGTCGGCATGAACAGATAATCAATTCAAATGTGACATGAAGATGCTTTCAAATTTAATTTATAAAATTAGTACTAAAATATTATAACTTTTAATTTTTATAAAAATAATCTAATATTATGTATTCCATTAAACATCAGATTAATATTTTATAATTTAATAAATTACAATATCAAAATTGTATAATAATTATAAACTAAAAATATAAAAATAACGTATTGATCATTTGATTATGCATCTTTTATTAAACAAAAAAGTAAAAAGATAGATTTAAAAAACTTTAGAAAATGTTTTTTCTCTTAATTTTTTGTAAAAAAATAAAAACAAAATAAGCACGTTGAGCAATCAAATATTATTTATATGATATACAACTTAACTCAGGTTCAAGCCGAAATGCCGAAATAACTAAATTGAATTCGGACTAATAATTTATTATAATTATCTTAAATTATTAATTTCAGTTAAATTTAATTAATTCAAACTAAATTTAAGAGCTTATTTAAATTATCATGTTATTAAGATACGATTCGTTCACGTCTAATATTTATATTGTATGTGTTTCACCGTCATTTTTTGTTCAACAACTTTCCTCAATCTAAGACTTCAAAAGTTAGATCAAAAGTAAGGATTAATTCCACTAAAATTAAAAAATAATAATCCAATATGATAGCAATCGGAAGAAATTGGATTAGGGGTGGCTAAAGCAAATTCCTTTCTTACTTGTTTTTCCTCGCGTGGGGTAGACCGAAGAGGAAGAGGAAGTGTATACTCCTATCCTATGATGTCACATATTCGATATTTATATTTTAATAATAAGAAGTAGTAGTCTTCTAGTTAAAAACCTCGACCCATAATCCAAAACCATTAGTTCATACTTTCCAATTTGCTTAACAATCGTCTATTGAGTTAAGATTGCGTATTATCGGATCTCTCTAAATTTCGGGACTCATCAAAATTTCAACCGGATCTTAACGACGTTTATTAGTAATTAGTTAATTTCATGAATTCATGTACATTAAAAGCTAAGAATTAACAAATAAAAAATCCTCAAATTTATTTTATTAATCAAAAATTTAAAATTGATCTTATTCTTATGAATTCATGTACATAAAAGTTAAAATGTTAAATTACACTTAACATATGATTTAATACGGTTATATTTAAGATATAAGTTGAATCTACGGGAGTATAAAGTCAATCTTTTGCATATTTTAAATCAAAATTTAGATACTTTTATTAAAATTATTTTAATAGTTAATTATGATAAATATTTTTTAGGTCTGGTTATTTTAATATTTATATTTTAAGAAATAATACATATTTTTATAATATTATGTAATTAATATAAAATCTCCTTTTTATCATAAAATTTCATCATTTATATTTCTATAACTATATTATGTTCAAAAATTTTCTAAAACTAAACCTATAAAAATAAATATAATATAACAGAAAATTACGCGATAATTAAATAATTTTATAAAATCAAGAGATAGTTTTAAAAAGAAGAAAATGAATAAAAAATTATAATATATTTGGATAAATCAGAAACTATATGGTTATACTTATATGGACAGGCAATCATTATATATACAAGCACAGACCAAGCTGACATAATTCTCTTACCCATCAAATCTCTTCAGATCACTCTCATTTATGTTCCTTCGTCTTTACCTCATCACACAAAGTCTCTATCCATATTTTCTCATCATTTTCCACCAAACCAAACAGCTTTTCTTTCTTGGTTTTCACTCTTCTTATTCTTTCATATCATCAACAGGTTATGCACGCCATTTTCTGTTAGAACAATACAACAATCGATACTCTTAACGATGAATCCTGTCTTCCCTAGTTCTTGGGTGTACTTGGTTCTCATTTTTCTAACAACCTCCAAAGGTATGTAATGATGTTGTAACCTATTCCGACTCGTCTCTTTTCTCTACACTGGTTATTAATATAACACGACAACCTCTGTAACAGGTGTTTCAGGAGCTACATTCACTGTCACAAACAAATGTGGTTACACAGTATGGCCTGGTATTCTCTCCAATGCCGGTAGTACTCCATTGGAGAGTACCGGCTTTGAGCTTCCATCAGGTGCGTCACGGTCGTTTCAAGCACCACCAAATTGGTCGGGTCGGTTCTGGGGAAGAACCGGTTGCACATTCGACCCGAGCACAGGGCAAGGTAGTTGCAGCACCGGCGATTGCAGCACGAACCAGCTGGAGTGCAAAGGCCAAAACGCGAACCCGCCGGCGACTCTAGCGGAGTTCACGGTGCAGTCGGGCGGTCAGGACTTCTACGACGTGAGTCTCGTCGACGGGTACAACTTACCCATGATCGTCGAACCAAATGGGGGGTCGGGTTCCTGCATGATGACGGGTTGCGCTGCGGATCTGAACCAACGGTGCCCGGCGGAACTGAAGGTCGGGTCTGGCGACGCTTGTAAGAGCGCGTGCGAGGCTTTTGGGAGTCCGGAATATTGTTGCAGCGGCGCGTATGGTTCGCCGGACACGTGTAAGCCGTCGACTTACTCGGAGATGTTTAAAGCCGCGTGTCCCAAATCGTATAGCTATGCCTATGATGATGCCACTAGCACGTTCACGTGTTCTGGCGCTGATTATTTTATAACGTTTTGCCCTTCAGTTGCAAGGTAAGAATGTGCTATACATTTTATATTTAAATTTAAGAATTAAGTTAAATTTTTATTTAATTTATATAAATTGTTCATATTACACACATATATTACAATTTCTCTATTAGTTAGGCGTAAGACAACCTTCTGTTATTATTTTAATAAATCTAAGAATTTTTGATAATTTCAAAAGTTATTTTAAAAATTAATAAATTAGAAAAAGAAAATTTTATTTTTATTTTGCTTTATTTTTTCATTATTTGATTAATTTTAATTTATGATTTTACATTTTAGTATCAAGAGATTCCTACCTATTTAAATAAGAAAAATGTTCTTTCCTTTTATAACATTAAATCTTGAAATATATGATTTTTCGGTTTAATTCAGTTTAATAATCTTTGTTTTTTAAAATTGATCGGTTTATTAATTACTTGATCAATTTTATAAACTAATAAATTTTTATAAACTAAAATAAACTGATTAATTTTTATATAATAATTTTTTAATAAACTTTAATTTTTTTGATAAATATAGATATTTTTATATAATAATTAAATATAGATATTTTCGGTACAAAATTTTATAAAAGTAAATATTAATAATCACCAAATAATGATGATAACGGAAATTTTATTTTTTAATCTGAAAAAATATTAATAATCACTCAATTTTCAACTCTTTACAGTCAAAAATCTGCAAGAGACTCCTCTGCTAACACTGGAACTGGAACAAGCAGCACAAGTACTAGTTCGGGTACAGAGCCAGTGGGGTTTGACGGTTCATGGTTTTCAAACTTTGTCACAGGAGACTCATCGTGCAATAACGTTTCCTCTTCTGCTAGGCTCTTTGCTTTGATTTGCTCTACAATGGCGGCTCTGTTTCTTTGTTTATAATCTCCTTTTTTCTCTAAGTGCACATGCCCACCGCCTGGACTAGTACTATTGCTTTGCGATGAGAGAAAGGTCGACGAGGCACAGATTGTAAGGCCAATTTTCCACGTCACATGTGTATAAAATTAGATGATTTGTTCTTGGATAGCATAAATATATTAGGGTTAAGTACACCGAGACCTTTCTGTTCATATCTTAATAATTATTACTTTTTTTTATAGTAATGTCATTGTACCCAATATATAAGGCTCTTCGTTCTCCGGAATTTTGGGGGAGGTTTATAATATATGTACTTTCCTTTTGTATTTTTATTAAGACTTTGTGACACGGAACTTTTAGAATCACCTCGATTAGGAACTCTTTGATCGATCGGATCAAAATTTCAACCCAATAATTCAAAATTGTCGGAAGATCTTTCGATGCCTTGACTCAACATTAACAATGCAATCAGAAACCAAAACGCACAAAGACATCAAAAGCATGCCACAAGTAATCCGACTAATCACTTGATAAGTTCGTAAAATCGGTTTGTAGAGAATTTTAGGATTGAATCTGTCACAGAGTGACCTAAAATTATTCTGAATGTAATCTGAATTGGTCAGTTGGGTTGATTCGGCTTGAATCAATGTCAAAATTTCGGTCCAAGTCAGAACACGTGAATAGTGTTATTGTCTTGATGTTATTGATTGCAACTTGATCTCCGAAGGTCTTTTCTTCATCAACCATAGTAGATATAAGCTCACCAAAAGCTTCTCTAAGCCTCTTAGCGTTAGCACGAGTAATTGGTCCTTTAGGCATGGTCAACAGGTCATCCAAGACTTGACTTATCTTTCGACTCTCTCTTAAGCTCGCATCAAGTTGTTTTCTTGACTTTATGATTGCAGAGAAATAATTTTACCTTATACTTATTTTCATAGTATTATTTAATTATTATATAATTTCATGACATATTTTATTAATTTTTTACTTACAATGTTCGTTCATAAATTAATAAAATATAACAGGATGAGTTATATGATAATTAAGTAATAATATAAAGAAGAGAATAATAATTTTTAAAATACCAATATTGGAAAGAAAAAATGTCAACCCAACAAATTATATACCTTCCAATATTGTACTTCAATTCTTTCAAGGATTCGTAATGTAAAGCAACAAACTGGGACGGAGACAGTAAAGATCTATCATTTTCAATGTTGTAAACGATTTAGAGGGCAATCAAGAAAAGGGATCATTTGCTTTATTGTGAATCTTTTAGGTGATATGGTTGGTGCCTACTTTGCTGGATTTGCAAGATTGGAAGTTTTGTGATTTGGGTGGGACTGAAAACGTTATGATGGTGTCTAAGCCATGCCTCTTATTATTTCCATTCATTCCTTAACCGATGACAGACAGGACAATCAATATGAGAAAAGGTTTATTTTTAAATATGCCACTTTTTTAGTTTAATCTTAATCTTTTAATTTATTTTATTTTTATAATTTTTCTTGTTAAGAATTAATTAATTATTTTATTATTTTATAAATTAATAAATTTTTATAAACTAAAATTAATTAATTAATTTTTAATTAAAAATTATTTTTTTTTCAATAAATAAAAACAATCTTTTTAATCATATTTTAAATTTTATTTAATTTTATAACAATTTAATACCGATTTAACTTTGTAAATATTAGACATAGAAACAACCTGTAAAACATAGCACAACGACCCCACATAACCGTTAACTCGAGATCTCTTATTATTTGAGTTCTGAGAACAGATTTGTTGTTCCTAAATTGCTGTGCCTACTGTGCTTAAATAAATCTTAATCATTCATTACAATAAATTGGATGGCTAGAATCATAAAAGCATAGCAGGTTACAGTAATTCGAAAGCAGCAGATCTGCTCCCCGTTTTCTGGGATCAGATATTTCATATAAGAATACTCTCAATATCTCTGGTGATAAATGTTCTTTAGTGTCAGAGCTTTTATGCCAAAAGTAACACTATCCAATCATTGTGACCATTCACGTGGACTGTGAAAGACTCTTTAAGTTTTGGAGGTTTATGCACAGCATGGTCATCAGGTTCGTAATGGAAAACGAAAGATGTGAAAATTAGAGTATACTTATCAGCAAGACCTCAGCTTCCGATTCAATACTGATTCCGAAACTTGGTGAATTTGTTGAAGATCTCAGGCTTTCACAACCACAGTTGAACTTCCCAGTAATAACCCCTCTCTTACTACGTGTAGAGGCACAGACGGTAGGAACTTGAGGACTTGGATTCAATTTCTATGAATTTCTTATGATTTCGCTTTGCATTATATTGATACTTGATTTTAAATCGTATATTTATCAAGTAATTTAGCATAAATTAAAAATTATTTTATAATTTCAATGTCTTGTTCGTATTTATTTGAGGCCAGCCTGAATGGCAATTTTGGTCGATCAAGTTCGGGGTCAACGAGATTCAGTCGGGCCGAACCGGATCAAAATTGCCATCTTTACTATTAATCTTAGTTAAAATTTAAATGTCTTGATCGTAACTATTTGAGGCCAGCTTCAATGGCAATTTTGGTCGATCAAGTTCGGGGTCAACGGGATTCAGTCGGGCCGAACCGGATCAAAATTGCCATCTTTACTATTAACCTTAGTTATGATAGCCATTAATAGTAGAATGGACCTAGCCATCACTGTTATGTTATATATAATAAAGCCAAAAAAAAGGGCACTAAAATTAAATTAGTTAGAAGCTTTAAGATTGTACCTATCCTGCAACTCATGATCAGCCACCAAGCTGAAAACAATTCCTGCTAAACATACGGTTACTCTACAATCTAGTATTTTCCCCGCGTCTTGACTCAGAAAGAGGATGAAATGTAAGAAAAAGTAGATGTACCACAAGGTCCGTGCTTTGGGTAAATCTACAGCTCATCCTTAACAGCATTGTCCTCCTCGTCACTGGTTGCAGCTCCAGCTGATGTGGTTGAAGTTTCTTTAGTTTCAGTCTCTGCTTCAGCCTCTTCTGAATCATCTTCCTCCTCAACAGTGGCATCTGGGCTAATGTCAAGGCTAGATTTAACCGAGTCATAGATTCGGGAAGCAAAATCTTTTGGATCAGTGAGCACGAAGCCACTCTCCATTAAGGCTGTTTGGTACATGAGTTGTGCTGTTTGTTTGACGCTCTCATCCTGAAGGCAAAAGACAATAAAATATTAACAAAATGGATAACAGTAAACACGTTGATGCTAAGTTAACTAGTCGTTCCCTAAATTCTAATGGATTTTCCACTCGAGTTTCTGTAAACGGATCGACTGTAATGTTGTAGTCACTAAAAATGTTTGACAGCTCAATCAGAACGTTAGTTCTGATACTATGGCTTTTTAGTTCTGGCCTATAAAAAGATTTAGCCCTAGTCCAAACTATTGCCATCTCCAGATGTAATCTCATCTTTGCCCTAAATGTCTTGTCTACTAGCATATGCAATTTCGAAGAAAGTTTAGCAAACAATACCTCAGGGTCTTTGAGCACTCTTTCCCGTAGCTCCTTGATGATTGGGTGCCTGGGGTTAATTTCTAGCACTCTCTTGCCACGCATGTATGCTTGTTTGCTAGCATCGGACAAGGTCTGAGACTGCATAATTCTCTCCATATTTGCACTCCATCCATACTTTGATGTCACAACTACACAAGGTGTGTTATCCAAACGATTGCTGATCTTGACATCGTCCACATTCTCACTAGCAGCAAGAGCACCCTTCCACCACTTGGTGAGCTCCTTAAATGACTCCTTCAACTCCTTGACTTTGGAGTCTTTAATTTTCAGGCCCTCTTTAGACACATTCTGGAACTTCTTATCTTCATAGTCCATCAAATATTGCATCAAGTATTCATCAACAGGGTCTGTGAAGAATATAACCTGAAAAGTGTTTCAACCCAAAAATGTCAATGTGAAAAATCGAGGGCTTTTAAGGAATGACACTTCTTAGTGACGTCAAGAAATTACCTCATAACCCTTCTTCTTTAGCCTCTCAAGGAATGGAGACTTCTCCAATTGTTCCTTGTTTGGCCCTGTTATATAGAAGATGTCCTTTTGCCCTGACTTCATTCTTGAGATGTACTGGTCAAGTGAAGTCAATTTACCATCTGACTTTGTGCTGTACATGTGCGAATTCAAATAAATCATCAATGAAGTATCAGAAGATCCACCCTCTTTCGGTTGACTAACAGAAGATAATGAAAATGAGGAGAACAGCTACCTTTCAAATCTGAGAAGTTTTGCCAAGCGGTTTCTGTTAGTTGCATCCTCGATAATACCAAGTTTGATAGATTTGCCAAACTCGTTCCAGAACGTAGTATATTGACCTTTCTTCTCATTGTCACTAGAATCCTCCGTATCTCCATCTACTATGTTACGACACAATTGTCAGAAACAAAGCCAACACCAGAATTCTAAACCATATTATAGTTAAAAGGCGCATGATGGGTTGCAGACACAAATTTAAGTTGTTATTTCATTTCATATAAACATAAGCCAGAAGGACCTGGTAGTAGGGAATGGGAAGTCACCAACAAAATTTCACTGAAATGCAACATTGTGTACACATATAAGAAACAAGAGAGCTAATTACTGACACCCCAGTGAATTGGTTGCAGAAATACCTTTCTTGTCATTGTTAACCTCGTCAGGATCCTCATCTGCGATTTTGCGGATCATATCAAGTGCCTTTCGGATAAGTTTCTTTTTTATTGTTTTCAAGCTGCTGTGCTGTTGAAGCATTTCTCTTGATACATTGAGTGGCAGTGTATCAGAATCAACAAGACCCTGTCCAAAAGATTATGGTTTAAAATTTGATATCTCCTCTACCTTGGTTTAGAAGAATGAAAAGAACTTCTCTAAACTAATCTAATACCTTCAAGAAGCTCAAATACTTGGGCAAAAGATCATCAAATTCATCAGAGATGAAGACCCGTCTAACATACAACTTCAAGTTGGATTTGTTAGAGTTGTAGTAGCTTTCATATAGATCATGAGGAGCCCTTGGTGGGATAAATAATACAGCCTTGAACTCGACATCACCTTCTGCATTGAAATGACTCCAACCCATAGGTTTATCCTCGCTAAAGTCCTGTTAAACAAAAAAATACATATTAGAACAAATGAAACCGTGCAACCAACCGATCAATAAACTGATCAATGAAATATTCTTAATCTTTCTGCAGCTACCAAAATACAAGAGCTTACCTTTGCTAGAGCATTATAAAATTTCGTGTACTCTTCATCAGTAACCTCCTTTGGATTCCGCAGCCAGATAGCCTTAACATCATTCAAAAGTTCCCACTCATAAATAGTTTCCTTAACTTTTTTTGTCTTGGGCTTCTCCTCCTTATCTTCGTTATCTTCACTCGTCTCAGATTCCCCTTCTTCTTCAGAAGAGCTACTTTCAGCTGTTATAACAAAGAATTGAGCATCAGGCAGCCAAAAAGCAAGATTGACCTTGTAGTGATGTGTCCCACAAATAGCAGCGGTTACAATACGTGATAAACCATAAAGAACACATACATGTTTCTTCTTCATCACTTGATTCATCGTCATCTACTGGAGCCTCTACATCAATCTCTTTGCTAGCCCACAAATGTATCGGGAAGTTAATGAATTCAGAATACTTCTTCACTAGATCCTACAAAGGAATAAAATAAAAATTTATCAGTCATGTAACATCCACAAAGGCGACCGGAATATTCACCAAAAAGATATCCGTGTTTATGCACCAAAATTGAACTCTCAGATAGTAATATAATGGATCATTGTTGAACAAATACATTAGCATACCCACCTTCAGTTTGCTCTGCTCCAAGTACTCTCCAGCTTCATCCCGAAGATGAAGTCTAATCTCAGTTCCACGTCCCAATGGTTCATTCCATGTGTCCTCAGATATTGCAAATGCTCCATCAGCCTTTGACTCCCATACGTACCTAAAAACACACAGGCAATCTACAAGTTATGCTTCCAAACTGGCAACAAAATTAAGTTACCAATTACATTAAAACAAAGAAACTATATTAGAGAAGAGGCATACTGTTTATCATCGTTATGTTTGCTGATGACTTCAACATAGTCAGCAACAAGATAAACAGAGTAGAACCCAACTCCAAACTGTCCAATGAGGTTGAGGTCTCCACTTGTTTGCATTTTCTCCACAAACGCTGCACCATTTAGAGAACAACTCTGATAAGCATTTTTCATAACTTAACCGAATTAGAAGTTTCATAAGCAAACGTATTGCTCCGTACGAATAAAACTTACCAGAAGTTCCTGACTTTGCTATGGTTCCCAAGTTCTTGATCAAATCCTCCTTCGTCATACCTATACCTCTGTCACGAATTGAAAGAAGTTTCTTTTCTTTGTCCAATTTTATCTGCATTCACCCCATCAAAGTTTACATACATAAGTCACCACCCTTACGTTCTCGAGTATTGGGCCACTAATACAAGAAAGCAAAGTGCCATTAACCTGGATTTCGAGCTTGGTGTTGTCACCTTCCCCCAAAACCTCTTTGTCAGTAAGAGACAGGAATCTAATTTTATCCAGCGCCTGAAAATCAACCAGTGCAATTTCTTAATCAAATTCGGGCAATGACAACCAACTTTCAAATTTAACTTAAAAACACTACATTATCCTTACATCAGATGCGTTAGATATCAACTCTCTGAGGAAAATATCTTTGTTGCTATAAAGAGAGTTGATAATAATATCCATCAGCCGAGACACCTCAGCTTGGAACTCAAACTTCTCCGCATTACTGCGAAGCGATCTCTTCGAAATCGACTCCGCTTCTCTGAGCCAAAAAAATACACATAATTCCAAAATTTCACGTACGTTCGAACATCCAGATAAGTTCCAACCATGCATCTCCAATCATAATTCACAAAAAAAACATAAATAAATAAAAGCAAGCGTACCTCCTCGCTACATCAGAATCAGTCGATAAGCCGTGTGGAACAGCACCGAGTTTCTCTTCAACCTTTGGAAGATCGGCGATGTCTTCGGAATCTTCCTCTGCATTTGCCTGCAACTTCCAGCCTACGTACACACAGATCCAAACAAAAACTCAGAGAAAACCGAATCTAGAAGAAGAAGAAGTTTAAGGAATCCAGAGAATTTAGAACAAATAGAAAAATTGCGCTTACCCTGATCTGAAATCAAAGAGAACAAGCAAAGAAGAAGCAAAAGGGAAGGGATTGTCCACTTCCTCATTGTTAGTTTCCAGTAGCTTAGCAGCTTCTTTCAGAGGACTGTGTTGTAAGTTACTTTAGATGGTTTGGCTCATTTCTCGTGAACTGGCGGTTTTTAAGAGGAAGACGGTTTTAGGTCTTGCGAGATTGTGTTGATTGGTTTAGCACTGCTTGCGTGGAGGATCTGACGGGTGAGCAGTGAGAAAGCGGGACGTGGATGAACCCTATTGGTTGATGTTGTGGAGAAACTTACATGTATGGACGGTCCCACCGAGACGACTTGACCTCTCAGTGTAGTTGACCACTCTGATTGGGTTTTACGTTGCCACGATGGACAATCAAGTGTATGTCCTGCGTGGCGAGATTTTATTGGATATTGGTTTCTGTTCGACGTGGACAGACTGAGATTTCCAGAATGCTCTAAGAAAATAAAATCACAATTGAAAAAAAAAAGCCTCCAATGGGCCATAGGCTATGAAGTGCAATGGGTCCATTGGGCAGATTTGTGAAGATTTAGATTTGTCTTTTTCTCTATCAAGACCAATTGTGCTAATGATTAGGTTTGAGCCAATATAAAGACAAAGACTAGGCCTTTGAACTTTTGGCCCATACTTTAGTGTTTTGTTTTCGTTGGTCTTTTTTGAATTTTTTGTTCTAACAATTTTCAAAAATTATGAAAATTTATTTTTATTTCTATTTTCATAATTTCATTTACTATTATTTAGATATATATTATTTAATTATTTAATATGTTAGTTTTAATAATAATAATGAAT